>CACRXK020000686.1:0-70999 GCA_902702795.2 Paramuricea clavata | reverse complement strand
TAAAATCCACCCGATCCGCACATTGTATCTAATAAACTAATATATATTATATTCACATTGTATCCAGTAAGTTATTGGAAATTGTTTAAAAGATGATACAAAACGGGGGGGGGGGAGTAAAGCTTATAATATTAAAAATGGCGGACAAATAGCATATTAAACTGCAAAGTGCCAAAAGTGCCATGTATTTTCAACAAGGGAAAAGGAAGCTAATTCCAGCAGCCAAGTTGTTGATGCGAGGAGTAACACGAGGACAAGTTTTAGAGTCCCCGCTCCAAATTCTTTAGAAATTGTCGACGAGACCGAAAGAAATGAGGGAAACTCATGGAACAACATGAGCGATAAATCCGATAATTACTCCTCAGTTGACGATTCATCCGATTACGATAGCGACACACAGTTTAGGACGCCTCGTTTGTACAAGAAACGCAGAGAACGATTATGTTCAAACTGGGATAAAATCAGGCAACAGTTACTTCGGACATCACTAGCAATTGAAGGTTTTATACCGTCAACATGTAGCGAGTCAACTTGTTCCAGACCTGTAAAAACTTGTTCCAGAGATTGTGGGTTTTCTGTATATTATTGCAAGGAATGCTGTGATGTTATTCATAAGAACAAGCTGCAATTCCATGTCTGCGAAATATTTGAAGTGAGTGGAGGAAGGGTTTAAGGGGGAGCTTCACCTTGAAATTTACTTTAACTTTAACAATCGTTTTCAGGCATGTTTTAAGACAAAATATGCATAAACTATATATTTTTAGAAACTACAGATATTAAGCTACAAAATGGAACAAAAATTTATTTCAGTGTTCGTAATCAGATTGAAATTTGACACCACAGAAGAGAGTAGTATATAGAAAACTAAATTCTAATGGCCACTTTGCCCCCCCATAAAATCTCTTTCAATATGTTGTGTATTCAAGTGAAATTGCACGTGATGGTAGCTAGGATATTGAACTATGCTCCTATTACCCATTTTTTGGTCATTCACCATGGTTGCTATGGTAACATATAAAACAGATTGCACATAGAATTTTCACTGTAAATCCTGTTAGAAAATATATATTAAAAAAATGGGTAATAGGAGCATTCTACATACCTTGGGCTACATGTGTGCCAAAAATGGTACATTTTCGTTAAAAGAGTAACAAGATAGCCTTGGGGGGCAGTTGATGAGCGGCCGAATATCGCAATTTGAGAAAAAGGCAGTTAAAGTCCAAGTAGACTTGAAACTTGTGTTTCTAGTGTTTTTTACTGTTTTAAAGTGTTATTCTTTCCTTGTCTGCTTGCTCTTGCCTTCCTTAGGAGTAGTTTTATCTGTCTTCCTCTTTCTCTTCCTTGAACCATTGAAATTATCTTCGTTAAATGCCGCGCTTTGATATGTTACTCCTTCTAATGCCTTCAATCTGGCCTCTTCAACCAATTTCGCCTGTCGGATCTTCTGCCTTGCTTCTTTAAATTTCTTTTGGGCTCTTGCATTTGTTTGCTTCACTCTCTTCTTATTCTTTTTCCCACTTCCAGCTTTTGTATAGTAACCACCAGAGATCTCCAACTCTTTCATGACGCCATGTCGACCAGCCGCACCAATGTTGAATTGCATGATTGCAGAGGCAGCTGCTGTCTCAACAGATTTTATCCCTCTGTTCCTATGTTTAGGGCATCTGTTCCACACAAGTGAGTTGACAGACTCATTAGCATTCTGTGAGAGCCCTGGTAAGCACCTTTTCAGCAGCTTCTTCTCACTAAGTCGGTCGAATAACGGTATTAAAAATTCTAAAAAGACTGGATCCAGATGGTGTGACTTGTCGAGAAAAGGAGTATTGGTTCCTACTGCTTTGTCTCTCTTGATTGAACACCAGGAACTTTCTCCATCAGGACAGTACTGATGCCTCTTCTTTTCAACCACAATCTTCACGCTGTGGTACAATACTCCTTTTATCGCACATTGCATTCTCTTTACTGCATCCTCCACTTCTTGTTTACTTTTCGCTTTTTTGTCCACGCACCGTCTAATGGCATTGCCATAATATTTCTGCAGTTTGTCAATCATAGGCCTGGTGAGTCTTCCTGCTCTTCCTCCCACTGGTTTACCATTTTGCGAGCTTTGACTTTCCAGACAGAGCTATCAGGTTTTTGCCCATACGCTTCTGCACATGTCCGACACAATCAAGCTTGCTAACCCGATGGCAATTTTCATTGCTTGTGCTATGTTCTCTCTCCCAATTAGCATGTGCTTTCGATTTCAACCACTTTTGGTACTCTGCTGACTGTTTGTCCATATTTTCATATTTCTCACAATCATCACAAACCCCATATATATCCCACACTTCTCCATATGCCTTGCTATCACCATCACATACCATATCAATATACCGGAACTTGTGCTTCTCGACAGATCTACTCCACAAAATTCTGGCTGCTTCTTTTTCCATAGCAGGACTAGAACCATTATAATTCTTTTGGCACAGTCCACTGGCCACATGAGCATCTTTCCACTCTTGGTATTTATCGCGATTGCTTTTGTGTTTCTCTGCAGCTTTGCAAAGTTCACAGACCTTTGATAAAACAACATAGTCCAAGACCTCCCCAGTATCAGCAGAAATGACAATTCCAACTCCATAGTTGGCCGTGAAGCCCCTTTTGCTCCATGTACCATCAAATGACACGGCAACATCAAGAATTTCTGCATCATCCTTCTGCAGGAATGTGCGTACTCAATGGCCGGCATCTTTCAACCTTTCTTCCAAAACTTTTCGTGTTGCTAAGTTCACCGAGCGATTATGTTTTTCATAAGCACTATCACTTACTGGGGGTGGCATATTTAAAATTTCGCAAATGGTTGCAAGAGCCTCTCTGCCTAAGCCCAACTCACCCATGGCAAAATTTGTTCTCCGATTTACATCAAAAGAACGAGCTTTTCCCTCGACTGGCTTCGAAGTATCCATGTCCACTCTCTGTCTACATTTGGTGCATTCAAAATAGTAGCTGCTGCTCAATCCAGCACGTTTTGAAACATCTTCACAAGTTATGATTGTCCCATTCTTACATTTGTGCATCATTTCAACAGCTTTCCGTATGTTCTCAATATAAACAATCCGGTATCCGTCTTTTTCCTCTTGTGAATTCTGTCTTGTAAATTCGGGAGTTTGGGGTAGTTCAGAACTAGCATTCTCCAGTTTTCTTGCCGATGTTGACTTTACAGTAACCAAATCTTCGTTATTTATCACTCGATCTTTGAGTAATTGCGTTTTGTTGGCTGGCAGATTGAGAGCCATTATTTTTGCCATCTTTGCGCAAATCAGCGAAACGTTTCCCTTTGAAACGGTTTTGCTTCGTTGATTTGTTTCTCACACGCAACTTTGTGCCTTCTTTAGAACCTTTTGGCATTATTACAAGCAAAAAATACAACAAAATATAGCGACAAAATAGCGATTTAGCAGAATATATTCTATCAAAATGGCCCAGAAAAACGGCCTTTTCAGAGGTTTTTTGAATTCCGTTTCCATGGTAACCAGCTGCAAACAATGGACAGATTTTCAGGTTCTCTACTAAAAGTCTATTTTTTAATGGTAAAATGCATAAAAATTTAAAAAAAAACATCAGTAGTTGATAAAGTACATGTTAAGGTATACTATTATGATGTTTTTAAAATTTTGATAGTTTTTTCCAGTATCATTAAGTACATTTTATGATATATGTTGTGGATAATAACCAAAATGACATATTTGTACAATATCTTATAGACTGTACAAGCCTAAACACGTGCAGTCTGTACTGCGTATAGGTATAGTCCAGTTTGATCATTAACAAGACTGTATAGACTGTTAATATACCCAGGGTGCATGTACAAAAGTTTGATGTGATCATGTTGAACTGTAATTTGTCTTGGCATAACACAAATTTACATTGCTGATTCATTGCTGAACATTCATGACATATAAACCTGTACACCACCATGCAAGCAGAGCCTGGTTTCCAGAGAAAGGAAAGTAAGGTCTGCCATTCCCATTAAGCATGATTTATTTCTAATATGTCAAAATAAGTCAAAATAGAATCACTTGTATTTTTGGATGTGTGCTATTTTGAGAGCCAATTTCATGTTATAGCTACATCCTGCATGTGCTGTACAATTACAATAATGAAAACACAGAACATTTCCGAATCTATATGACACACATTTAACTTCAAGAACTTGTTTTTAAGCTTATACAGTTGAACATGGACACCTTAGTTAAATACTTTTCTTGCACCAACTGTAAACATATTGTGGAATGTACTGTACGTGTTATAAACTTTAGTGTATTGTACTTAAAGTGTTATCTTTGTATAGTGTGTTTGGTGTTAATTGGTTGTGATTGAGGGCCTCATAGGATACTATACATGTATTATGTATTAAATGTTATTCTCTTGGAATAAAGTATCTTAGCTTAATGGCAGTATTAAGCCTGTGTTCCAGTCCACTATACCGTTGTGTGTGTGCACTGGAACACAAGCTAATTGGCAGAGCCTTATTTTCTTATTTTCTTATTTTTATTTTAAATCAGGCTCGCTCGCAAGGTACTTGTACACTATCAAATCAGAGCATATGAAAAAGGTACTCCAGATATTTTTTATTTTCTTTACAATCACAATTATAATTGGGTCCTGATTATCATTATATATAATGTTCATAAAATATAGGTCAATGCAAAGTGGTTAAAAAGGGTATTATAAGTCCTGCCATACCTATGAAATGTAAATTAAACTGTAAACTATCATATAAAACATTTGTTTTATTTTTTATTTAAAGGAAGGTTTGTGGAATCAATACTGTGTTCCAGGTCGAGTTATCCATAATGAAAGACATCAGTGCACAGGAACATACTTGAAGCCAATCACAGTTGTTGATCTGAATGGTAATGTACAGTACTGTTGTAGTCTTAATCCCCATTTCTGAAACAGATTAGGAATTATGAAGTTGATACTGTTTGCGGACAATTCTGTGTTTCGAGGAAGAAATATTGGGCATAAATGTGTTTTTCATCAGGAAACGTGTGGAGCTTTGCTGTCTGTTTTTAATTTTAAATTTTTATGTTGAATTAAGAGAGTTAACAGTCCAGATTTATTTTACTTTCAATTCATCTCTTGTTCTTGTCTTTAGGTGTTCATCATGAAATATTGTTTGAATATTGCAATTGTTTTGGTGTACCAGAAAGTTTGCTTCACTGTGGTATTTGGCCAGCAACTCCTGTTGAACCTAATCTGGGATTCACATTCCAATTAATGGAAATGACCTTGCGGTTCATGATGGAATGCCATGTATCTATTCATGATATGTTGAAAACTTTGGACTTCTTTAAGAATCCAATTCTGAAGGTAAAATTAATCGAATGAGAGGTAACCTAACAAGTTCATGAAATAGTTCAGCAAGTGTCCAGTGTTACATAATATGAGCAAAATGAAGGAATACAGTTGGCTATATAATTTATCATGGTTCATTAATTTAATAGAAAAAGAAAATTTATGACCAGTTCATCGACAGTTTTGAAGAATATAGGTAACTACATATATGCTAATTACTGACATATAATTGATGTGTAAAATCACAACAATTTAAATTATAATGTAAAATTTTATTGTGCACAGCTAACAAATATATTATTTTTTTATGTGTTTCAAGATATCATTTGAGGACCAAAAAGGAGTACAGCTATGAGGCAGAAGATGTCACTAGTGTTGCAGTAGAATGTCCTGCCTGCCCTAAGGTTACTAATTATATAGTACATGTGGATTACCCCTATATTCTTGGTTATATTCTAACCAAGTAACTAACAATGATCTTTATTTAACATGCTATGTGATACAGTTCAGAATAACAGGTAGTTTTAAAGACATTATGTTAATTACAACATCCTATCTGAATAGTCTATTTTGTATGCCATATTTTTTGTAGACCGATGGCAAATGCTTTGTTTCTGCTGATGCTTGCTTTGGTTTACCAAGGAAAAAGGCATCAGGTGTTAGCTATCGACAGCCTTTAAGTGCAAAGGTGTATTTTTATGAGCAACAAGATGTCGATCAATTTATGTCCTTATACCCAAAATCTACCAAAGAATCACAGCAATCAAAGGTAACATATTGTATTACCAGTAATTCAGTAAAAATGTAAAATACTGTCCGAATATGTTAATGCCATGCTGCATGGGGCAACTGTTGCTTCAACTTGCAATGTAATTTCTAGTCCAGTGGATCGATAAGATTGAAAGTCATGCATTTTGTGAAGAAAGCACAATTTCAGTGTTCTATACTTATATAGTACTTTATTCAATGCTCTCTATATATAGCTTTTTTTGTGATTTTTCCAATTGGTGATATCTAGTATAATTTCAACTTTTTGCAATATGAAGGAACATATTACTACGTATTAGGAATTCTTTCAAAGTGTGCTGTTTCTTCGCAACCATGATCAAATATGAGATGCCTCCAAATCTAAATTAACTGTGTCAAATTTGGTGATTTCTTAATAAAGTGCATAATTTTACCAAAAATCAGTTTAACATTGCACTATTCTATAACACACTGACAAACATTCCAACCGTCCCGGTTTACCCGGGACTGTCCCGGTTTGGACTATTTTGTCCCGGTGTCCCGGTTTTCTTCTTATTGTCCCGGTTTCTGTAGTATTTTAATAGTTGTATTCTTCAAATAAGGCTCATGTGACAAATATTAATGAAATTCGTTTGGTTCAATACATATTAATGAAATGGGAGCTTCTAGTTGCCCCAAACAATTGCCGAGTTTGTTGCCGATCGTTGTAATTCTCGTGACATACCAGAGACTGAGAGTGACATATGTTGTTTTGACAATTTAGCATTCGCTTTCAATTCCTATTCATTTTGCCAGGGCTACATGAAGTAAAGCAGCGTAACAGAAGTGGGCGCAATAATCGCGGGCTCTTGAATACGAGAGGATCAGTGACTGATCATAGCATGATAGTAAAACGAAACAATTTCGCCAGTACAGTACTTCAATGAAATTAAAGCTTGTTGAGAAGATGTTATATTACTTATGGGTTTCAACTCAGCCAATTTCAACACTAACCCAAATAGACACCACATCATTGAGAAAAGCGCGGCAATTCAGTCCTGCCAAGGTTCCCGCATTTCGCGTGAAAGTTACGCATTCTGCTTTTGTTCCTGCTGTCCCGCACGCATGACTAAAATGATCTTAAAGTTACGCATTTTTACCATTATATGACGCTATCCCACTTTTCGTACAATAACTCATTGACAACGCTGTGTGCAAATGTAGAATTACTGAGAGTTAACAATCGACCAACCAAATAAAGACGTTCAGATGCATCGTGGCCTGGGGGTACATGGCCAAATACGCTTTCTGACGATCTGGAGACTCCAAATTTCCAAAATTCTTTCAATTTTCCTAGTCACATTGAACTGTAAGTAACACTGTCATATTGATCAGTAGTTATTTTACTTATCTTCATTGTTAGGCAGTAGTAAAACATTGAAATCTTGGGTAGGAAAGACTCTGCTATTTCCGACGGTCTAGAGAATTCAAATTTTCAAAATTTTTTGCTCGGCGCCTCGCGGGCGTCGCAAAATCAGGTAAATTGAAACAATTCGGGCGGTAAATCTAACCTCCCAAGGCAAAGTCCTCGCAACGGCCCTGGTCACGCATTCTTATCTTCCGAACTTGGCAGGTCTGCGGCATTTATTCGAGGGAGGCGTTTATTCGAGGGAGGCGTTTATTTAAGTAAAATGAGAAAATTGGGAAGTGTGCCGGTTTTGAGGAATCGGAGGTTGGAATGTCTGCACTGAGCTAGGTTATTGTGAGAAAAATTGTGAGCAAAGGCCACAGTTTAGTAGAATATATGAGGGCCACATTCCCATTCTTACAATTGGATTGTAACCGTAAGTGCCATTAAAAGTTGCCTTATATAACATGGCACCTTTGGTAAAAGATATTTTTACCACTTCAGTTAGAAACCTGAAAGATAGACTTAGGCTACTTATGACTGAGTACACACATGGCATTTGGTGTGGTTATTTATATTGTAGACAATAAAAAAACAATGATTAGCTTAGATTAGATGATTTTTTCTTATTTTAAGGATTGTAATGACTTTCAAGCAGGGTCAGAAATTAGGTCCAAAGGATGTTATGAGGCTCTGGATGAAACAGCTGTATGTGGGTTAAGTTGTAAACATGGAATTCCCATGAAGTTTTTGAATCTAAAAGGGGGAGAGAGGTACATAATTATACTGTGACTGTATTTTGGGCGCACTCTGGATGCGATTTGCATAATCTTAATTACCAGATTTGGATATATTAAATCTAATCAAAATATAAGCGTTCAGCATCAGATAGATTTCAATATTTTGAATATGGTACAGTATATGTAGCACATTAATTTTATAATATATACTGGGTGTTCCAAAAAAAAATACTGCTGTTTGATTTAATATTATAGCGGAAAAACTAGAACAGCTATTCCGCCAAAATCATTTTTGTTGTATCCAGAAGGGAGGGGCTAACTTAAATTCTGGTTTATTACAATAAGAATTCCATGCGATACGGTAACCAACGAATTCTATTGTAATCAGGCAGGTTCGAACTTTTTTGTTTTTATTCCCAAGGTAAAGCACAGTTAATAGAACAACAAAATTGTAGACTTAATAGGAAATAATTCGAAAATGAAATACGCAATAATAGAGAGTTTACGCTTCGCGTTATACAGCAAACGCCAGGCAAAGAAAAATTTTACGGAATCAGGCAATAAAGAGTAAATGAAGTTGCTGTTTTAAAACTGAAATACATGACAATTCTTTCGACACAAGAAAGAAAACATGAAACGAAAACATTTAAAGAAAATTTGGCAAAGAAAGTTTCAACCTGCCGTTTGCCGTTCCCGGAAACGCGAAGCTTATTAAACTCCCTATTCACGACTACGAGCGACTGGCAACTGAAGTGAAATTAGTCTAACAGGCCATTTTATGCTTATTTTTAGAATGGTCAAAAATGCTTGTTAGATTTAAAACACGTGCAGATATGTGAGTCGATACGCATGAACATCTTATTGTAATATATGACAATTTAAGTTCCCTTCTGTACACTATACAATAAAATAGTATAGTTTTTTTTTAAATATTTTTAATGGTTTTCCATGTGAATTTAGGCTTGGTTATGCAGTTTACATGTTAAAGGATATGATTGAAAGGAAAGGCAATAATATCGATATCCACTTCATGTATGACATCTGCTGCTTGTTCAAAGAACATCTTAAAGTACAAATATGATTACAATTTTATGTAGATGCAAATATGTATAGCTAAAGTAACATAATTACACCAAATTAATTACAAAAAAATATTTACTTTAAAACATCTTTCTTCGTGTATTCGCTCTCGACTATGCAGATCCAGGCATGTTCTCCTGTTTAAAAGCACAGTTTAATGATAAAGTTTTACTAATTAAACTGTTTTATCTTATTTCTTTTAGAAGCAAAATATGACTGATCTTCTAAGCCAGATTCAGCTTGCTTGCCCGCAATTTCATGTTTACGGTCATGGTGCAACTTGTCAGGTGCATAGTTTTGTTTTCACAGTGAATTACTTCATGCTGATTAAACAATATATAAAAATGATATTATATAATTATTTAGATATTGTATTCGGTTAAATTTGGTGCTTTTACAAAATAGTTGAATTATATAAAATGAAATCGTGCATTTCCTACTATGACTTACATTATTTTTCATTATGTATTCAGTGTTATTTATTTTATTATTTCATTGAAGTTTTTGTCTTTTAGACTGTTGGACTGTTGTACAGTCCAAGACGTCTTGAAGGGTGGGGAATGGTTGACGGAGAAGTCATGGAAAGACTTTGGTCTTATCTTAGGTTGTTTAGAAAGATGACAAAAGAAATGACTGCCAGCCATCGAGAAAACATATTGTCAGATGCTTTGTATTTTTATGCAAAGAAACAAAGATCAAAAATAGGTAAAGCATGGCTGGCATATCTGTGATACTTATATGCACTTGTGTAAATATAGTATTTGAGTCTTAAGTTCCTATAGATTTTAGGCCTTTATCTTTTCATTTTAGTACTGTTATTAAAAGCACAAAAGCAAAGGTGTGCAGAACTGCTTGAAATCACCAGTTCAGAAATTAACGAGTTGAGAGATAACTCGCCAGGTATAATTACTCTACATTATACAGAAAATGCATATAACTGCAGAACCCTGCACATGACATTTGTGCATAGGTATTTTTACTCAGAGATTTTGCTTGTATCAGTTCCAATTGGAGAGATCAGGAGAGCGAACTTCTAAGAAAGCTCAACCATTTGCGGTGAATACAGGCATTCGGGTACCCTTCCACCATAGTCTACCCAAACAGATGGGCATCCCAGCTCTTCGAGTTGTTTCATCTATATAATGTAGTATAATAGGAAATTTGGTAGCTGTTCGATGAAATAATTTGATTAGTTACTAAAATTAAAACAGGAAATTAAACTTACATTTGTTTCAATGTTAGCTATGATTCTCCTTCTCATTTTATCTTTTGACAAAGAGCCAGAAGGAGAAGTCAACAAAGTCTCATTCATACTTGCAGCAAGCGTTTCGTACTCCTGCCTTTCTTCCTGACTCAGCTGTTGATATGCCAGATTTCCTTGTTTTTGAATATAAGCACAACTGACACCATCCTCTTTAAGTTTCATTACTAACATTTTAATTGTAAAAATACAAAGAAGGAGAACAAAATCAGAAAGATAAAACTTGCAACTTCATTGTTAAATTTATCAGCACTAAATGAAAATATGAACAAAAGCACCAAATTTTGGTTGAAAGTCTGGCAGGACTGGGCTTTGGCGAGAAAATATGATCTTGACATTGAGAATTATCCAATTTAATTGTCATGCTAATACTAAACAAGTAACGTACCTAATTGTACTCACCATTGCATGGTTACCTATACTATATATAATATACACATTCCCAAATAAACACTGGAGTTACCCACTCCACCCACACAGGCTTTTAGTAAACTTTTATCATTAGTGCAAATTCTTGCTAATTAATAGTGTTAGAAACTACATAATGTAGTGTATGGAGTATGAAACAAAGGCGGATTTTCATTTATTTACAAGGAGGGGTAAAAAAATTTCTGGTGGGGTGTAAACAGCACCACTCAGTGAGGTACAGCAGGGGTTGGGCATTTGGGTTGAAGCCTTTCATACAAAATTTTGGTGGGGTTGAACACTTTATTAGAGGGGTTAGAGAGATTCTAGGAGGGGGTTAAGCGCCCTAACCCCCCAGTAAATCTGCCCATGCTATGAAAGTTAAAATGTTCAAACATTTAAATGTTATAATACCATTATCATCAGTAACACTTAAATTCAGATAACCTATACATATATGACATATTTCATTTTTGTACGTACTGTATACAAATACTGTGTATTATGCAATTCAACACAGATGTAACATGTACGTACTGTATTCTGTAATCAATGACAATGTATATGAATAAAATCATAAAATACCTGCTTCGCTAGATAGGAATTTACTTTTAAAAACACTGTAAGCAGATTTCTTTCAAATTCTGCTGGGTAGGTTTTGTTTGGATTCCCTCTCTCCTCTTTTTACAGTCATTCCCTGAACCTTCTCCTGATTTCCAATCCAATTCTAATTAACATACAAGTTTGCAAATCAATATGAGACTGAATGGAAATAATTAAGTATACATATGCATACAATTTACCATAGAAAAGGTTTAAAACATAATTGGCTTAGCAGTAGATAAGCAGGATGTTAGCCGGCCCTGTTTCATTACCAAAAACAATGCCAGTTGGCTTGCACTTTTAGCCAATCAGTGTCTTAATTGCTAGGTCACAAGAATGCCACTCAACAGATACAACTATCATCTGGTCTGAATGTCATGTGCTAATTAACTGAATTGGTCATGGTGAAATTGCCTATTTCTTTTTCTTCTACATCCTCGAAACACTGATCTGGTTCCCAATTCTTCATTGACAAAGGATTGGAGTTGGTTCAATATGTGCATTATGTACAACCAATTTTCTACGACAAGTGTTTGGCTTTCTGACTGCCATGATAGCTATTATAACATAGTAAGTAAATCAGGAACTCCCAAAAAAATATTAATAAGAAATAACGTATTGTTAGAATTTGAATGCCCTAGCACTAAGCTGAATGCAAAGATGTGTGAAATATTGACAAGGGTGCATATATTAAATATTGACTTATTAAGAAATTAAAATATCTTTGTAAAGCGCACGATTTTCTGCTCTTGGGAATTTAAAATAGCATAAAGGCGAATAACTATGCAAACGAAACAAAACACTTGTAAATAGCTTCCATGCATAAAATTTATTTATGTCAAGCGTGGGTTCAGCAAAGTGCTGTGGCATTCAAATTCTAACAATACGTTATTTCAATAGTTTTTTTTGGGACACCCTATATAACTAAAGAATGCATTGCCTATACAGTATATGATACAGGTTAACTACATCACTTTGTCAACAATAGTGGTCAACAATAGAATGAAAATATTTAAATATCTTACATTTCACTGGTATTTACACATATTCAATGCTCTGCTCATAAACATGTCATAACAGCAATGCGATGGAAACATCAAGTCAACCAAGAGCTGTGCGCCATATTTTAAACAAGATGAAATCATTTTCCTCTTGCGTGAAATTAAACAAAGAAAGAAATCTTTATTTGGAATGCTGAGCTCAACACTTACATTTCAAATGAAAACAAAAGCATGGCTAACAGTTCGGGAAAAATTAGTTGGGACTGGATATCCACATCGAACCAAGGAACAGTTGAAGAAAAAGTGGGAAGATATTTCCTCCTCAACTAAAGTGAAGTATGCCCAAAAGAGAAAGACAGGTGGCAGGGCAATTGAATGGACAACAATTGGTGAACTGGTAACAGACATATTAGGCAAGGACAATCCTACCCTCACCTCTATTCCAGGCGGAATAGACTCTGGAGCGACACCATCTGTACAACGTGCATCTACTGTCAATAACACGACAACAAATGATCGTGAAAGACTGCCGAATTCGCCATGCCTCTTAACGAATTCCCTCAATCCCAAAACCTCTAATGTATGTGTCACTCCTCCATCACCAGACATGGCGTCGTCCAAGCAGAGTGAAGCAGAGGATTTCAATGAGACACACCAACCGGACCAGTCAGTATCATTATGTGCAAAGAAAAACACAGTAGAAGACATCATCTCATGGAAGAACACAATACAACATCTCATGGAAGAACACGATATAAAAATGCGTATTCATCACAAAAAGGAGAGACTTCTCGACCTCAAATGACAATATTATGGACAGAAGGTTAAACATTGATGTGATAAGTACATTCAAATGCCATATAAGAGTGAATGACTTGTTATTGTGTGTAAATAACATTTAAGGATTGTTGTTGTGGAACTAATTCTATAAACTTATCTAACACATCTTTCTTTGTGCTTGGTTCATTTTTCCACTTCACATGCAAAGTTATTAATCAATAAAATGTGAGTAGCTATATGCACCTAAGTCTTCCCTTAACTCGCATACTTACGAGAATAAAATAAGTATGCATTATGCAACACTCCTACGGGTGCACTTAGCTGACTCTTACGTGCCTCACTTAAGTACCCACTTAAGTGTACTTTTATGCGACCGGGCCACAGCCCTTCAGTGATTAGAGGTTAGCTGCATTATTTTCAGTTATTTACTGAGCTTCGATTCCATTTTAACTTGGCCCAAACAATCTTAGGCCGCCAGTCTCCGACAAGTAGTGTTTCCTCTAAATGTACAAACTCGTAGGAGGTTGTTGGTTCCAACCTTCTTGGCCCAAACAATCCTAATAAAAGGAGTGAATTGCATTCATTGAGAATAACCTGGAAAAAATATTCATTGAGAGATGGCAGTCAAATGGGAGTAAAATTGTGATGCCATTACGTACCTTAGGTCCCTTCCAAACCATCAAGTGTTTTCCAATTAACAGTTAGCATTGGGCAAGTA
This sequence comes from Paramuricea clavata, assembly GCA_902702795.2. Taxonomy (NCBI): domain Eukaryota; kingdom Metazoa; phylum Cnidaria; class Anthozoa; order Malacalcyonacea; family Plexauridae; genus Paramuricea; species Paramuricea clavata. Next base: position 56,934 of record CACRXK020000686.1, on the reverse strand, counting down.
CGAGATGTACACTTTTAGAGGCACGCTCTGTCCTTGCCCATATTGAAAAAGGAAACGGCAATGTTGTTCAAGACTGGTAAGATAGTTGAATGACTGCAAAGTTTGAGAAGGAACCTTTCTTTCACTGAGGGAGCATTCATTTTTTAGCTGGGGGGGTGGACCGGAGGAACTGATGTCTAATTCCATGCTAAAACTTGGAACCCCCAAGACAAAAGTTGATAAAAAATTATGACCCCCTATTTTTTTTACTGAAAATTTTTTGACCCCTCATCCTAACTATTAATCCACACGGTGTCATTTCCATAGTGTTTCAGGGTCGTAGGAAGCTCTTTTTGATTGGGGGGCTGAAACCGAGGGCCAAAGGCCCGAGGAAATTTTTTAATCTAGAGTCTCTGAAATGCCATTTCCTGGCCTTTGGGGGAAGATTTGACAGAATTCTGATGGTCAGAAAACAGCGTTTTAGTATGTCGAAATTGACAATTTGGTAGTACTAAATGGGCGAAGGCGTATTGAATTTACTATATATTGGATAACTAGGATAAGTTGCAGGAAACTGTGGGTACTATTTTCATTCTTTGCAGTTTGTCATGGATAATGTAGCCGCTTAAAATTAATAAAGCTTAAAATTGATCAAGGTCTGTATGATTTTGAAGTCATGCAGACCTTGAAATCATGCATGATTTTGAAATCATGCTACGGTCCTGTGTTTTCTTTCATTCATGTTTTCACACAAAAACGGATAAAAATGAAGTCAAATGACAAACGTCATGGAAATGTTTTCCTATGGACTGTGTGAACAGAGCGTCAAATGAATTTTGCTTCATTATTATAGATGATGAGATAGTTGATAGATTCTGGACCTTTTACCATTCTTGATCCAAATATTTCCAAATTCAATAAAATCATATTGGTGATTTTTTCACTGATTATTTTTATGACCCCCTCCATTTATACCAAAACTATAAAAAGACCCACCCCTTTGAAGCATGTCAAAATTGGCTGACCCACCCCCTAATTCCTCCGGCCCACCCCCCCCCCAGCTAAAAAATGAATGCTCCCTGACAAGGATTTTTTTTCACGAATTGTTTCAAGAATTGCCCAGAGAAAGAAGTGTTACTTTGATTGATTTTGTTTTTCCCTGTCTTTTGGATAAATATTTATTTTCAGGAAGGCTTTCTCACAAGCTGATTTTCAGAAAGGTCCATAACTAAACAAACAAATTTACAAGGAAGGCATGCATATACGGTGACTTCCCACTAGTCCGAAGGTTCACTAGTTCGAAGGTTCACTACTCCGAAGGTTCACTATTCCGAAGGTTCACTACTCCGAAGGTTCACTACTCCAAAACATACGCTGGTTTTGAATTGCAATTATGTGTTAGACTTGGCTGCTTCGCAGTTAAGCATTTTTCGCACCTGCATACATAAACGGAAAATTTAAATCGACTTGAAAGTCTTTTGTCCATTTAAGAAATAATTAAATGGATAAAAGGATAGCATTTAGTTTTGTGTTTGATTTTAAATGTATTTTTTAAGTAATTATAGTACATATACCGGTATAAAATTTAGAAAGATTTAAACTTTTCCGAGTGTATATATGTTGGAGACAGGTCAAGTTTTATTATCTCATAGTTAATATTAGTTATCTTGTTAATTAGACAATCTTTAATCATATAGTTAGATGAGTGACGGCTGTCAATAGGTGGGAGAGAACTGGGACGGAACTGATAATATAGAATATGTATGTGAATATATATGTATGTGAAAAATGCGCAACTTGAAAGTTTCCGTATAGTCATTGGACGTTTAAGGCTGCATTTTTCATGTACATATATATGCACTCGGAAAAGTTTATAAAACTTTCTAAATTTTATACCGGTATAAGTATAATAATTACTTAAAAAATACATATAATATTAAAATAAAATCAAACACAAAACTAAATGCTATCCTTTTATTCATTTAATTATTTCTTAAATGGACAAAAGACATTCTAGTGGTCAGTTAAATTTTCCCATGCGTGTATATGCAAGTACGAAAAATCCTTAACTGGGAAGCAGCCAAGTTTAACACGTAATTACAATTCAAAACCAGCGTATGTTTTGGACTAGTGAACCTTCGGACTAGTGAACCTTCGGACTAGTGAACCTTCGGACTAGTGAACCTTCGGACTAGTGAACCTTCGGACTAGTGAACCTTCGGACTAGTGAACCTTCCGACTAGTGAACCTTCGGACTAGTGAACCTTCGGACTAGTGAACCTTCGGACTAGTGAACCTTCGGACTAGTGAACCTTCGGACTAGTGAACCTTCGGACTAGTGAACCTTCGGACTAGTGAACCTTCGGACTAGTGAACCTTCGGACTAGTGAACCGTAACCACATATACTACAAAACTATGAGAAATATTTTAAAGGGGAAGTACAAAGATTGCTAGAAAAAAGTTTCTCCTAAATGTAGAAATACGACTAGAGTTTTATCTTTCTGTCCAAGTTTTCCAGTCTGTTATAACCTGATAAGCGAGTCTTTGCTTTCCCCAATTCCTTGACACTTTAGGTGGCTTTAATTAAGTGTATTTATCTGTTTGCTAAAAGTTCAAATCCATGTGAGGTATGATTATTTGGACATTTAAGCATCTATGACACAATCTATGTTACTCACGAGTGATCCAGCCTAAAGTGTTTAATGCATCTGTTGCCAATGAAAAAAGTGGTTAATCTAAAACAATTTTGGCGGCTTTGTTCTGCAGTATCTGAAGATTGTTCACTAGCACTGGATTATTTTTGTCTTCCATTACTGCCTCATGATGCGAATGAGCATGCCAGCTGTGATAAAAAATATTAAGGATTTGTTTTGTATTTGTTAATTTAACCTGATTTAACTGAAATATTCATATTGAGAATTTTGGGGGGAATTGGTGCATTGTCAGCTTTTTTAAAACAGTGATTTTAGTGAATGAAGAGGACTTTTGGATGGGCATTAAAGCTTTACTTGCTTACTTTACGTTGGAAAGGCAGCTCGATTTGTTAGATGTTGCATTTTCACTTTCTGACAACTTACACTTTTCAGGTGTTGAGGCAGCTGTTGCTTACATAGCTGGATTTGTTGTTGAATTGGCTTGACATGGTTGCTAGCTGGATGTTGATTCTGAGGTTGTGACTTTTGATGTGATGCTTTTGCTCTGGCTTCTGATGCAGAATCAGTATGCCAGTTGCAAGGACAATGTCTGATGGTGTGCAAACTTTCATTGAACAAATAGGACAATCCACTTGTGACTTGCCATGCCTTCCATAACCTAGAGTTGGGTGACTACAAATGGAACAGTGTGGTGGCGTTTTGGTTGTGATGTCAACAGTTGGGTAGGTTGGTGACATTTTTGTGGTGTCCTGACATAAAACCTACATACTATACCAATGAGTTGGTAAGCCTTTTTAGAAAATACTAAAATGTATCCATTTTATTTTGACAAATACATCTGTGCTGTGCTATATTATATATGAAGAACGGTTTAAATCACAATGTACTTTATATTATTAATATCACTGCGATCAGTGATCACATATACAGCTAATTCAAAAAAGGTTGTCCTTTGGAAACCTTAAACTCTAAACCTTAAACTCTAAGTGCGCAAAGCTTAATGGGAGCATGAGTTTGAAGCTTAGTAGTTTTGAATATTGCAGCTTCCTGTGAATGAATTGTTCTCCTAAGGAGATATTTACCAAGTCTCCAAGCAATGGGCCTCCATTATGATTTCTAAACTGATTAAATGATGCTCCCATTATGTTTTGCACACTTAGAGTTTAAGGTTTAAGGTTTAGAGTTTAAGAGTTTAAGGTTTGCAAAGGACAACCTTTTTTGAATTAGCTGTATTTAGAAACAGATGACAACAAGAGTCTAAATCACTGGTCTAAATTCCTGTTTTCATTCCACCTTCATGTTGTAAAGAGGAAGGGTTTCCATATCACTTGTGCTGTGACAATTACAGCAGCTGGGATAATACCGTCAGAAAATCTCTTGATGTCATCAGTGGGGAAGGGTATTTGTCTTAGCTCTATGAATGAAATGCCCAATCACAAAAGTGCAAACCAGTACCGTCAGCACCAACTATTCGTAAATGGGAATTTAGAGGTCTGTAGGCATCTAGCAACTTTTCCTTGGTCAGGTAAGTCTTGAAGGTTATGTGTATGTTTCTCCAAACATACACAGTGAAGGTTCGAGGCTATTGAATTAGCATTGGCTGTTGTGGTATCATTGGCACTTTGGATTGGATTTGCTTAAAGCATCAGATATGTTGATATGTAAAGCTTTGGCCGAAATTCTGCAACAAAACTATAGGGTTTGACTTTTATTTGTGTGACTATGATTGCATAGCTCCTTCATCACAACAAGAAAGGAATTGGTCTAATTCTTGCTGAGTTGTTTACATCACAGTGTAAACAATGATAAACCACGTACTTCAGTTGACTGTGGGCAATATTGCACACTAGAGGATCATTCGAGGATAGGATCTTAATAGTTTGGGCAACTTTTTGAACATATCTCTCATCAAAAGGATCCTGGAGACCTAAACTACCAACCAATTTATTTGCAAAGAAATAGCAAACTTGCAAATAGATCTTAAAATGTCCACTAATTTCTTACAGCATATTATTATTAAATTTGTCACAAATGTTTACACTGACTTTTATATACATAACATGTTACAAGAAAATGTACATTACTGGGATGAAGAACAGGACGTTTTTGTTGCAATTGATACCCCCCCCCCCCCTTATATTGCTAATGATTGCCATTTGACTGGACTATCATGGAGGGCATGGTTGAATAAATGTTCTTATGGCATCTAACTTTTGGCATAGTGTCAATAGAGAATCACAATTTTTTTCCAGGTCTTTCAAACATCATATATTACAGCAATTGGGACCCAAATACCTAAAGGATTCTTCTTTTGAAAGGAAATGATCTTAGACCTTGAAGACATTGCTGCAAACACGCAATACTCATCTTTTGCCACAGGTTAAAAATAAGGTGGAACATTTGTCTAGTCTAAAGGACAACCTGAGAGCATTGCGCTGCTGACAAAACTATTTCAGGATTACTAGGAGACTTTCTCTTGTTTGAGTTATTAACACCAAGTCATCAGCGTAAGCCAAGATGGAAATAGGTTGATACAGTATGAAGGGAATATCTAGAACTCTTCTGTTTCAACAAATTTAAGTTGTTGTCAACATCAAACTTGCAGGGACAAATCTTATTTACAGGAGATCAGGGCAATTGGACGAAAGTTACTTGGGCCACTGCTACCTCCTTTCTTATAAATCAAAACCAAGCTCACCCGGTGTGGATATGCACTCAGAGTAACATCTCAAACATATTATTCACCTGAGCACACAACACCAACACAGAAAAATTCATATTACTAGAACACATTGGTATTGAAGGAACTAGATACTGTTCCGAAATATCACTTACTTGAACCGTCCTGACCGCGTAGCTCAGTTGGAAGAGAATTGGGCCAGTATTCCAAAGGTCGTAGGTTCGAATCCCACCGTGGCCGGGCATATTTTTCAAGCTCGCCCGGTGTGGATATGCACTCAGAGTAACATCGCAAACAAATCAAAACCATTATCGCATGATTCCAAATGAGGGCTTTTTTTCTCGGATAAGCAACAATTGAATACTAGTTGTAACAACAAGTCATCAGGATCTACCAACTTTGTGTGATGATATTCAACCTTATCTTTCTCAGGTGCACAATTAACATAGACATTAACTTTTGTCTGATTTCCCTGCCAGAGAAAGAGGGGGAGTGAGAATAGAAGTACAATTAGTGTTGGAAAAATCACTATGTTCAGCAGAAAGACCACTAGAGGTGACAGCAATGATGACAATTTGATGGATGAGATGGATGATGACAATTTGATGTTCTGGTGATGTTGAGGGAGTTGGAAAGGATATTAATAAATCATAAGTAGATGAATGGAAAAATCCAAGAGAGTCGCTATTCGTAGCAGTACAACTAATTAAGGTGATCAATGTTTCAGGATATGATTGATGACTTGATGTTAGAGAAATCACTGGTGGGTTTTGTGGGAGATTAAAGGCGTTGTGTCAGGAGTATGCATAGGGAACATGCAGGGGAATATCTTTATTCATAGCAGTACAATCAGGGTAAGAAATATGGGGGGAATTTGTATCAGGTCAAGGTGGGAACTTGGGGAATCTAACAGTTCTTCATTGCAGTCTAAATCCATAAGAATCGGTTGAGGGGGGTTGTTGATGGGGATGGGTTAAACTTATGATCAGAAGGGGTGGAGTTCAGGTAAGGATTATTTGGATAAGATTGACGGCATGTTTTGAGGTGGACATCCGCGCCACAACCTTCAGGAAATTTACAAACTACATTTGGCTGATTCAATTAATTTAATCTCTGGATGTTTATTCTTCATATGTCTTCTAAAATTTTGAATTGTCCCAATTGTGACATCATGTTGCCAGCATCATCCTCGACATCTGGTTACCACTGCATTGGAAGCCTGTACAATATGCATATCGCCGGCAGGGAGGGGACCCTTAGCCTTATCTTTACAAAAAGTATTATTTGGCCAGGAGGAATAGGTAGATTTGAATTCACATGTGCTAGTCAAATTATATATGGAATTTTCCTGTCCCCCAGTATTTGGTAAATTAGAATTTGTTCATTGGCCCATATGCTTATTAGTACAACCCAAGTTAAAATCAAGAGAATGATCTTCTCACACACAAGCAAAGTAAACCACATGGAAAAGGAGGAGAGCTTCCCCCACTAACTGTAACATGAGAACCCCCCTGATCACAAATTGGGGGTCAGTCGGCACCTCCCCCAAACTCACAAGGTAGTAAAGAAAAGAGAACATCCCTCCCTTGAGGTATCCTCTAGAGGGCCCCTCGACAGGAACAACCAGAAAAAAAAAGCCAAAGAAACAAGACAAAGAAACTGCACATAGAAACAAATAAAACAAAGTTACGTACAGTTAATAGTTGATGATTTCAAACCAAAAGACAAAAGGACTGGCCGTAATCAGTTCCATGTGAGTGACAGTATATGTTGATTGTGACATGTTTGTTTTATGTAAATTAACAGTATAAATTCTAGGTGCTGATAACATTTCGGCTATCTATATATTGTCACGCTACCATGGTTACAATGTTCTACTGGACAGAAAACTAAATATATAAGTCATCCTATATTTTGAACATGTATACTGTTAGTAACTCTATTTGTTAGTTGCTTATCCTAGTTTAATGTTTTTATTGTAATTTTTGTTTGTAGTTGAACCATCTAAAGAATAACTATATCTGTCACGTTCAAATAAATGTTCTGTTGCAATTGAGTCTAACATTTGTTCTGAGATTTATGTTGACCATAATCAACGTTATACTCAAGAAAATGTCTGTGGCATCCAAAGGTGAGGAAATTCCTGAACAAAACAACGTACAGAAACAACAAATGTGCAAGGGTTAAGGCAAAGTTAACCGCGAAGGTCAACATTACAAAGCAAATCAGGGAGCTTACCGAATGGAAAATGGTTGGTGAAAATATTACAGAAGCTTGAGTTAAAGCTAAAGTGTATTCGCTGACATGGTGGATAAGTTCAATGCCACCCATTCAAAATATAACTCCGAGATTGACAAAGAATATGATAAAATCGATTCTGAAGAGTATTTAGAGACAGAAAGGAAAATAATTGACAACTTTACACATACACTCCAACACTGGATGACAAGTTTGTAAAATAGATCTAAATAACCCGAAATAAAGTCAAGCAAATCAGTCAGCAATATCAGAAGAGCTTCCCATGCTAAAACAAGAAGTTCGATTGCAAGTTCACATTCCAAATATGGCCAGTCTTCAGCCATTAGTGCCCGACTAGCTGTCAGAGCAAGAAAGGCTGTGTTGGAAAGCAGAGAAGCCACTCGGATTCAGCTAAACAAGCAAGCATTGGAGCAAGAAAGACTACAACTTGAACAGCATAGATATCAATCTCGTACCCAGAGCAATGCCTGAGCGCAGGCGAGGAAGGCATTGGCTCTGGGGAAATTGCATTTTTTCTGTGCTGTGATTGGTTAAACGTTTGTCAATAGTGCATGCCAACAAAGAACCGGAACCCCTAAATTTAGGGGTTCTGGTTGTCAATTTCCCTAGAGCCAATGCCTTCCTAGCCCGTACACAGGCATTGCTCTGGGTACGAGATTGCATAGATATAGGATCGGAGACCGACAAAGACCGTAAAAAAGTACGAACAGTACTTACCGTGGTTTCGTCTCGACTTCGTATCATCCAATGAATATAGAAAATATCTGGCTATCATTTTACTGGTATCTACACTTCTCACTTTGATCACGATCTAAATGTACAAGGCCAATATCACATAACATTGTCACAAATCGTCATCACTGCATTCCGATCCTGACTCTCAACCTCAAGTTTGTGCTCTGTATCCGATACCTTGGCTTCTGTATTTGCTGCAACACAATTCTGGCAATCTGAACATCCACACTAGTCTGTGCACTTTAAGTCCGCTTTTCTGCAGGAACAGCGCATTGACTTGCATCCTGTCTTGCATCTGCAATCAAGACACTCAAGCAACGATATTGCGGGGCAGAAGGGTGTGTCATCCAAACAATTGCCAGCTCCCCATTTGCGAGATTCCAACCATTATCAACTGGAGGAGGGACAATAACTTCAGCACTTAAACATTGGCATCATTGATGATGTTTGGAAATTCGCTCTGAGGATATGTTGAACAAGGCTGTCACAGGTTGGAGGCAATACATAATGCGAGCATTTCCCAGAGGAAAACAGTGTGTACATACAATTGTCCACGGTTGTTGATTCTTTATCTCCATATAGTCGGCAGGTGAACTTGTTTAAGCCATTGATAAGTTCTTCTCCAGGAGGAAAATCTCTTCCAAGCATCGAAAAGCATTCAACAAACTCTGGAAAGGTTACAAGTGTTTTCCAAGCTGTTTTCTTTCCTTTTCCATGAAAAGAGCTTGTGCTGTCACATCCTAAAAGTTAAAACAACGTCTTGTTAAGGCTACTTTCCACTGAGGTAAATCGTCTGCAAAACTGGGCATGAAAGCAACAGAAAGGAAAGTTTTTTTGTGTTTAAGTTATTTTCTCCAACCGAGAGCTTACAAGACAAAGAGAACTTATTCCTGTCTGTTCCTATCAAGCGGGAAAATCCCCCGAGTGGAAGTAGATTAGCCTTTAGCACGAAGCTCAAGACTTTGTATACAATATATAATGAAAGTTAGTTTCAAAAGTTATGTTTGTAGCATTAGGCACGTTTAGCGTTGTTTGGTTAATATATTGTTATTATGAACCTGTGAATGCCAAGTTATTGGATATCGTTGACACTTGTATGCAGCAAAACATAAGCTGTTTCCTGTGCCAGCCATCATGTAAAGTTCTTTTGGAAATGCAGGTTGCATGGCAATAGACAAAATAAACACATCTGTATCAGGACTCTTGATTATGATCCTATCGTATGTTGCTGCAGCATGTTTGGCATGGAGTAGTAATCGCGTGTCTGCTTCCTCGTGATTGCTTTGAAAGATCGACACCACTTCACTTCTTACAGGATCATCATCAGAATCACCATAGGAAATTAGATAGTATTTTTCCTTTGCTGTCACATACATGGTTGAAATGCCACCCGATCAAAGCGAACTGCACAATCTCCAGTGCTCACATAAAAATACAACAAGGGATTCTTTATTTTCACCACAGCTCACATACTTTTTCCATTGTTTTGGCACATTCTGATCTTTACCATAAATGTGAACTCTCTGAACTCCTTTCTCAGCTCTTCTTCCTCGCTCCGTATTCTTAGTACTTAAGACAGGATATCAATCTGCCACAAAGTCTAAACATGTGCAATTCCATTGCCTTCTAGCTTGGTGAGACTGTTCAAGATAGCATCTGCGAGCTCTCCAAACGTTTTCCGTTAATAGACTGAACAACTGCCGTACCATCCACAATTATTGCATTGTTGTTGAATGCGTGCATATCATCTGCTGGGTTTCCAGCTTTGTCTTCCAAGATATCGAAGAGTTTGGATTTGGCAGTTTTCACAAGGCCTCTGGTTGTTGTAGACAACGGTAGGTACCAAGACTGTACAACGGCAACTCTTTCAAGTCAATTTTACGACTTTTGGCAATAACCAGTAAACGAGCAAACAACTTTTGGTTCATCACAATGCTATTTTTCTTTCCATCTTGCCCCTTTACAGATAGTTGTTTCGTTGATGAGTTGTCAAGTCAATTTTACAACTTTTGGCAATAACCAGTAAACAAGCAAACAACTTTTGGTTCATCACAATGCTATTTTTCTTTCCATCTTGCCCCTTTACAGATAGTTGTTTCGTAGATAGTTGTTTCGTTATCTTGTTTCAAACAGGTTGATCATGCTCAAGATTGTGTTAACCACGTCATTGACTGATTTCTCATGGAGTTTCCATTTGGTGTCATCAAGGTCTTTGCGGGTTCTGAAAAGTTTAAAACAATAATACTATAACACTAACACTAAACTTCGTGTAAAATATGTAAATGTGTACTCTGGTTGTTGTGGTGCATATCATACCAAAGGTTGCGGTCAAGCTGTTTTTTCAGCGTTCTCGGTGTGGAGTCTGCACTCAGACTAGCATGAAAAATAACTAAATGTAAATGACATTGTGTACCTACTACAAATCTTTAATTTCTATAGAAACCATTTTTAAATACATTACCTTGGCTTACATTCCATCCCAGCCATGTCCTTACATATCCTTGTAATTGAAGCCCTCTCTGATTGAGACAACACCCATCTGTGAACAGAGGAATGGTTAATTGAAAACCCAATTAGACCACCTTTCGTTTTCCATTGTTTGGTCACATGCCACTGCAGAAAACTCATGATTATCCTGACGCTGGACAGCAAAGTTGGATAAAAGTTCTTGACGAATTCCTACAAAGGAAAAATTAATCTGATCACTGATGACAAGTTAAGTTAATCCTGTAAGTTAAATTAAACATTTGTGCAATTTTGTTTGAAACTCAACATTGATACCATTTGAGTTTCTCCATACCTGGGTGCATATTTTCCAATGCAGTCATCTCCAGTATATATGCTGACCTGTTTCTGGCATAGTTGACTCTCTCAATGCTGTCAAGTGGAGATCCCAGTTTACCTCTCTGGTGGCTCGGATGAACATCTGTTTATTAAGTCAAAAATTTAAAGTTCCAAATAAGCAAATGTAATAACTAATAAGTTTTATGAGAGAATAGATTTTGTTAATAAATTTTGATTACCTGCCATTTTAATATACATGCTCCAAAAGGCAAAGGTTCTCAATTTTCTGGATGACTCGGCTACACTAGTTCATATGACTTGCTGCATTTCTGGACTCTCAATTTCACACATAAGGAACTTGCCTTCTAGAAACGATCCCACCATTTTGTCAACGAATGAAGTCATTTTGTGATTTTCTGCCACATAATCCAAAAATGCCTCCAGTCGTAGGCGTTGTAGGGCTTCATACATGAGTTTGTGACTTAACACAGACCGGTTGTAATGTTTTCCGGAGAGAACACCCTTGATCGATCCTTCACAATACCAGATTCAATGAACACATCCTATGTAAATGAAAAGGATCTTACAACATTTTATAATAAAAACGTTTACAAGGACAGATGGCAGAATGTTAAGAGACTGTATACCTTGAGACCTCCATCTTCAAAGATGTTTGACATAGCAGACAGATAGGTCATGGGGGTGTGAAACTCCCCAAGGCAAACAACGAACCGATTACGAAGGACCTTGTCTTTCCAGCGAACTTGTTGAATCTTGGCATACACAGCTTCATCAAAGACTAGGACAGCGTATTTGAGCTCTAATTTATCAGTAATTTCTTTGCTTCTTTCCAGAATTGCATTGATGGTTGAATACTCAGTTGGTGATGCATCGATAACAGGCAAATAACCAACTCGAGATACATCTGGAATTTCTTTGCAAAGAACTGTGTTAAATCCTGTCCAACACTTCTTCTGTTGTAGCACATATATGCTTGATTAAAACATAGGTAATCTCTTACTAATTGCAATAGATTAATGGGAATACTATGAGGACCACATGTTTTGGACAGATTGAGCTTTTTGGTCTCATTTTGGATTTTGGTAGTTGTTACAGGATATAAAAAGAAACAATTTTGCTGAGATGCTTTTAGGAAACTTTTTTTGATTCACTAATTAGAGGAATGGCATCAGCTAATTTACCTCCAATACTAGCAAAATAATCATCAAAGGCAATTGGCTATCCCTTTCGTGTCATTAATTTCAATATACCATCTTTAATTATTCTATTTGGTATATTTGAACAGTGTATTTTTGGCACGATTAATTCCTTGATCCCCTTCCATATATATTTCATATTGAATTTTCAGTGGCAACATATATGACTAGAAATTCAAGAGATTGATATTAAAATCTCCTGAAATCACACAAAGCTTATTATCAGTACGAATCTTATCTAAGCAAGAGTATATATATATATTGAGTAAAGTTTTCAAGAGAGGCCTTTGGATGTCTATACATAATTGAACATAGAACATTTGGTTGAGATAAGGCATATATTTCAATCTATAAACATTCAAATTCTTCTCTTGATCAGGCTTTTAGCCAGGGTCCTAAAAGAGGGCGTCCAATTTTGGTACAACGATACATCTACAGTAAAGAGGGGGGTTGAGAAAATGTTCCTCTGGAAAACCTTTGATGTTTATGTTACTTCATATCAGTATCTGTTCCAAACTTGTTTCGAAATTTTTCAAACACTTGGCTTTGTGAGTACTGAGTTTGTGCCGCTATGCTTCTTTACTTAACTACAACATTTTCATTTAGCCAGTTACACCATCAAATTGATTAAAATGTCAAATGTAGTTCTAGGGGTGGCCCTGGATGCTCTTCTGGCTAAAAGCCAGCTTGATTCACATAAAGCATCCCTTACAACAAACTCCTACACCATCTGAATTAGAAAGGCTAGCTTGCGAGATAAAATCGTATCCTGGCACTTCAATATATGTTAGAAAGATTGGTCTACTTTCAATTTTATTTCAGAAAGTCCAATAACAGAAAGTTTAGCATACTTCTGCCTCTGACACCAGTGTTTCTTATACGATGGCTAACAGAAATGTCTTCTTGATATTGATGTTAACCAAGGAAGCTACTTATTACTTAGAAAGCTCAGCGAGTGAACAACTTCTTCAACTTTATTGTGAAGACATTCGATCTTGTTTGTTATTGGCAGCAATTTCTCATTCAAAGTGATTCAATCGACTTTAAACTTAATGTTGACTTAGACATGACTAAAGAGTATTTGAAAATATCATATAATAATACAAATCGTGAGAAAAATTATTAGAATTCAAACAAATTGCAGCAAATTTTTTGGAGCAAAAAAAATTAGTGTCTGCCATCTTGCTCGCCCCAGTCATCATCATTAATAAATATGTCCAAAAATGTCAACAAATCATTCTCATGCAAGTAAAAGCCACAACAATAGTCTGAGTTCTTGCCATGACAACACACAAACAGCTTCTTATCGTTATCATAAATGGTATAACCGCGCAGACAACACAAACCATGGGGACTCCCATTAGATTGTTTATGATTGGCAAAAACTCCAGGTATCAATTTCTCATAACCACACAATGGTCAGTGGTGAAGCCAGCATCTTGTGAGTGTTCATGCAAATAAGTGCCGAAGGCATGAGACATCCTAGGGGAGTCCGGGGGCATGCCCCCCCTGAACATTTTTTTAAATATAGACTCCCAGAAATGCCATTTGCAGCAATATGAGCATCAAATTTCAGGATAGCTTGATCTAATGAGGGAAAAGATGTGGATATTTTGGCATATTTCAGACAACAATAATGAAGATCGACACAAAAATAGGAAATCTGTGGTCTGCAGTTCCGCTAATTATAGTTGTACTGGCAATTGTGTATTTCTTTTCGATCAGAAAATTTTTAATTATAATAATTATATACTAGAAAATACATGCATGCAGAAACCCTCGCCTTGCTGACAAAACCATTGTATTTTCCAAACATGAAGTATCCAAAGTTGTTGTCATGGTAATAACACGATAATTTTTTAAGAATATTCTTACAAATGAAAAATTGCCTAAAAATATCAATTTTAATTACAAAATTATCAATTTCCCAACATATATTTGTTAGGTATGTTATTATACGTAATATAAGCTTCAATTTAAGGTAAAATTCAACCACAAAAGCTTCGCAAAATGTTTTAAAACGTTCTTTATAAAACTAAATTGCCTTGCTTTAATTAAATGGCTTTATCGATAAATTTTGAGTTTGCAACAAAATGATTTCAAATTCTCGCATGCAAATAACTTTGCTTTCTTTTTAGTAAAAAAATTCAATATAATAAAAAAGGAATCAATATTAATAATACACTGAATTGACTGAAATTATATGCTGTCTTGTTTAGTTATTTCATATACGCAAAGGGCCAACCTTTGCGTATATGAAATAACTCGGGGATAATTTTTAATAATTCATATAATTATTATAATTCATAATTTTTAATTGATTACTTTGCTATGCTATCCCCTTGTAGTATTCCAACGTGAAGTCTGAAGAGTTGTTCACATTTCCAGAACTAGATACAATTTTATTCACATATACTAACAGAACATAATGATCAACAAATAGCTGCTAATACAGTCAGTATAATCTAGAATATAGGTATAATATGCAGACTTGGAAAATATAACGCACGAGCCTTGATCAATTTCCTTAATTTAAAATCAATCACCCAATTTATTACATTATTACATACAGAATGAATTAAGCATTATCAGATGTTTGAGTTGAAGTTTTACTGTCAGTTTAGCCAAATTCTGCATTCATATTGGATATTTTGAGCATGGGGAGAGTATGTACCAAATGGTAAATACAATATAACAATATATATTGAAATTTCTTTGTTTGTTCCAGAAACAAGTATATATCAAATATGTTGCTAAATCACAATCACTAAAATATTTGTGTTGCATGTTGATATGTATATAAAGCTTTACAGTGCTATTTATAGAACTACATTGTTTATTACATTGACCTCGACATTGACATTGTATTTCATACAGCCACAGTATATAGCACTCGATGCTTTATATGCCTATGCTCGGGTTGAAGGCTTTAATATTCAAGACAAATACATGTGACAATTTCTGTGCTCCGTAGATCACATTTTATCTTTTCGTCTGTAAAATCCTACACTCAAAGTCTTCAGAACCAACACCTCATGTAATTTACTTGTGTTGGTGATTGCGGACACGAAGTGATTTATATTTGCTGGGCGAAGGGAAACTATTTACAACTGTCGCTGTATTATTGCTTTCTCCTTCGGAAAATGGCTGTTAATGAATGTGAAAGTATAATAACTCAATCGACTACAAATGCACTGAAGGAGATAGATATATGTGGTATCATTCAAAAAGAATTATTGAAATATCTGCAGTCAGATGAATTTGGCAATATAATCAAATCATTATTTAATGATGTCATGGCGGACATTGTGCAAGAAGCTATACAACCCTTACAAGCAAGGATCGAAAGTCTCTAAGAACAAATAGAGCTGATTTGTGAAAAGTCTAATGACAATGAGCAATACTCTTGTCGTTCAAATATTAGAATCTTCGGTCTGGAGACTCACGACTCTTCAAGCGAAGCGACTCTTCAAGCGAAGCGGCCAAGGATTGCACGAAAGTTGTTGTTGATTTTTGTAAGGATGAACTTGGCGTTGATGTTAAAAAGGACGAGATTGACAGAGCTCACCGTGTTGGCCGGCCTAATGGTAATAAAGCAAGGGCACTCATTGTTAAATTCAAATCCCATTTCTCAAAGGTCAAAGTTATGAAAGCTAGAAGGCAGCTTAAAGGCAAACAAATCTATGTCAATTTTTTGAGGATTTAACAAAGCATAATTTATGGCTCCTGAAGCAAACTAAGGAAGCGTGTAAAGGCAAGGGATATGTATACACCGTTGACGGTAATATTTTTGTCAAGTCAAGGGACAGTGATAATCTGATTAGAGTTTGTAGACTTGTTGACCTTGAGCACCATAATTATGAAGTTAGTTTCTAATTTTAATCCCGTTATTCTGCACTCTAAACCATATCTGCATTACGAACAATGAACTTCTTTACTACGGTGTTTTCTTTCTGTTTTATATGTTCGTTTTTGTGTTTTATTGAGATAAGTTCTATCCACATATGTTGTATTAATATATGTTTGTACTTGATATATATGTGTTGTACAGGCTTAAATCTTGTGAGTGTGCAGTCCGAGGTAAGTTTATATTGCCTATTTTGTATGCTTGATGGGGATTTGTCTTGATATTTATAGGGCAGCTATTGGTTGTTTTAATTTTCCGACTCGGACTAGTCAACTTTGTTTATCTGCCACCTTCTCCTGTGTATTCCCTAACTTATTCTGTTGCATATGCTTGTTTATTTACGTGTTCTTTAGCAATATATTAATTTTGCTATGTGGTGATATTGAAATTAATCCTGGCCCTTGTCGCAATTTAACTCTTAATATTGGCCATATAAATGCCAGAAGTCTTTGTGATGAAAATAAATTTGATGAAATTAGCTCCTTAGTACTAAATGAAAAATTTGATATCTTTGCCGTGTCTGGGACCTGGTTAAACTCGGGAATTTCGAATGATCAATTACATATTCCAGGTTTTAATTAATTGTTTCGTCTTGACAGAAGTGATGGTAGAAGAGCTGGTGGAGTTGCTCTTTATACTTTGTGTTCTATTGTAGCTAAAAGGATGTTGCATTTAGAAAAGTTACCTTTTGAAGTGCTCTGGGTAGAAATTACAACCAATCGTCTTATAACTGTTTGCAGGGTGTGTTATCGACCTCCCAATTATAATTACTATGCTAATATTCAATTTTTTAATTATTTACAATGTTGTGTTGATAACGTTAATTTAACTCCTGGGATTAATATTCTTTTAATTGGTGACTTCAATGCTCATTACGATTTCCATGATGAATCGCTAAGTAGTAACGTTGGGATTTCCCTTTAGAGATGGTTAGAATGTAACAATCTTTCTCAAGTAATTAATCAACCAACTCATGTCACAGCTAATGGGGGTACGGTTCTTGACCTTATAATTACAAATACGCCGGGCTATTTTGTCGTGTCTGGAACTGTTAGTCCTCCGAGCATGTGTTACCATTCAGTAATATATGCACGTATGAATATATCTTTAGTCAAGCCAAAGTGTTAAAGACGTACTATATGGGACATCTCTAATATTGATATCCATAAAATGAATGATGCCTTTGCGGTTTTAAATTGTGATAATTTTTTAATCACTGACGATATAAATTCTGTCTATGATCAGTGGTTTCAAAGCTTTTATCAGATTCTCAAATCTCATGTCGTTAATAAATCTATCTGTTGTTATTCGCCCATGCGATAAACCGTGGATGAATACGTCAATTAGGAAATCGATTGGGAAAAGAAATAGATTATTAAAAGTCCATCTTCGTTCTAATACTTCATATACATGGGAGAGATATAGAAAACAAAGAAACCAAACAACTTCTTTGATTCGTTCATGCAAATTAAAATACTATGAAAAGTTAAATTTAAAACTACAAGATCCAACTTTAGCTTCTAAAAAATGGTGGAGAATAATAAAATCTATCCATGGATCAAAAGTTCAGCCCTCAGTTCCTACCCTCCTTGAGGATTCTTATATGATAACCGATGCCAAAGAAAAGGTGTGTGTATTCAATGAGTATTTTTGCACTCAGTGTAGATTGGACAGTGAAAGTGTCGCACTACTTCCACTTCCAGACATAACTAATACAAGATTTATTTCTGATATAACCACTACTGTGACTGAAGTCAATAATTTATTAAAAGGTATTGACATTTCTAAAGCATGTGGTGTTGATAGTGTTGGTAACCATTTACTTGAATTAAGTGCCGATGGAATCTCCCAATCTTTTGCAAGTATTATAAATATTTCTTTTTCAACAGGAATTTTTCCGAAAGCATGGAAATGTGCAAATGTCATACCAATTTTCAAAAAAGCTAATCGTCAACATAAGGAAAACTACCGTCCTATTTCCCTTCTACCTGCACTCTCCAAAATACCTGAGAAGATTGTATTCGATTGACTTTATAATTTTTTGTTAGATATTAATTTTCTAAGCCCCTACCAATCTGGTTTTAGACCTGGTGATTCCACAGTAAACCAGCTAATATATATTGTTCATAAAATTCACGAAGCGTTAGACTCGGGAAACAAAGTTAGGATGGTTTTTTAGACATCAGTAAAGCCTTTGACAAAGTCTGGCATAAAGGATTAATCTTTAAACTAAAATCTATAGCTGTGAGGGGCCCTCTACTTAATTGGATTGTTAGTTATTTATCTCAAAGGAAACAAAGGGTAGTTATTAATGGTCAATCATCTGATTGGGGTGACATTGAAGCAGGTGTTCCTCAAGGATCTGTATTAGGTCCTTTACTTTTTCTAATATATATTAACGATATTACAATGAATCTTCAAAGTAACTGTTTTCTTTTTGCTGATGACTTGTCCCTATTTCAAATGCTAGTGACCCCCTTAGTACGTCTATATCTCTTAACCAGGATCTTGAAGCGATTGGTTAGTCACTATTAATGCTGAAAAAACTGAGTCTATTACCTTTTCCACTAAACGTATTAAGCCCTATCACCCTCCACTATTTTACAATAACACTCAAATAAACGAAGTCTCGAAACATTCATTTGGGTGTTACTCTTACCTCAAATCTTTCATGGAAAGCCCATATTCTTAAAATATATGAGAAAGCCTCTAAACGATTGAACCTTTTAAAAGGCCTTAAATTTTTTATTCATAGAGATACTCTAGTTAAATTAGATAAGTTATTAATAAGACCAATTATGGAATATGCTGGTGTCTTTTGGGATGGTTGCCATGCTAACGAAGCCGAGCTGCTCGAGTCTTTGCAATATGAAGCCGCTATTCTGGTCACAGGTGCGATGAGGGGGACTGGCAGACGGGCATTACTAAATGAGCTTAACTGGGTTACTTTACAAAATAGAAGATTAGTTCATAAACTTATTTTAGTTTTTAAGATCGTTAATAATTAACTCCTTTATATTTACGTAGTGTCTTACCACGAACAGTTATACAGCGATCGGGTAGAATTTTGAGATCAGGTAATAATTTTTCCTTATTTCCCACTTGACCGGAAAGGTTTAAAATTTTTTTTCCATCAACGGTTAAGTCGTGGAATAATCTTGATTCTGATGTCCGAGATACTGCCTCGTTGGGGATATTCAAAAATACTTTAAACAATTTATATTATTTAAGGCAGGATACTAATCATTTGAATGTGGCCATTGACAGATACTCGTCTATACTACATACTCGTCTTCGGTTAAACTGTTGCACTTTAAACTATCATCTTTTTTAAATTAATTGTATCGATTCCTCATCTTGCGTCTGTGGTGATCCTTGTGAATCAGTCCTTCATTATTTCTTATGTTGTCCCCGATATGCTGCTCCTTACTCTCGGTTGCTGCACAATTATTGGGGGAATGTTGGAATCACAGCTCAGATAATCAAAAGACTAATTTGCTCCTTTGTGGGTCAAGTGAATTAACATTTAATGAAAATATGTATCTTTTTCAAAATGTTCAGAATTATATCAAGGAATCCTGTCGATTCTAATTGATTATTGATATGTGATTTCAAGTTCCTTTATACGGTACCATGTTGCCTGTTTTTGTATACTATTCAAACAAATTGTAAATATACCAAACTGTATTCACTGTCCCTTCATACCTCCTTGTCTGTTTCTCAATATGTGTTTTTTATGTATTTAACCTACAGTACGTACTTGTTTTGTGACCCTAGTTATTACGTAGTCGAATGTTTGACACTTTGTTTAATTATTATCTTGTGAGTATTGTGTTGTTGTAACTTTTTAATGTAATTTATATCTTTATATATTATTAGCGTAAGCCCCCTAGATGAGCATCTTGCTCTTGGGGCAAACACACAAATCTTTCTTTGCATTAAATATGTTTAAAACAATAACTAAATACCAATAGCTTATTTAGCCTAAGCCATTCTTTCTTTGAATACGACATTTGAAAACCTTTCCCGATCGGGCATGTCAAAAGATCTGGCGTTGGTCTCTGCTTATAAACAATAATATTCTGCTCAGCAGAAAATGGTTTTTTCACCAATTCCAAAACAATATTGTTAGCTTCGAGTAAAGAAGTCGACATGCTTAAATGACCTGAAGACGTGTTCATTCAGGCTGAAAGCTTTGAGCTAAGAGACTGTGATCAGGTTGTGTGTTGCCCGTTTAGTCATGCAAATCGAAAATTGCATGACCAAGGCATAAAAACAGCCACATTGCGTGTGTGCGAATGTCGTAAGCCAATCAGAAACCAACAAACCTAAAATAAAATAATATAGCTAGTCATGAAATTCTGAAAATGCACACAGCGAACAAATCACACGCAACCGTTTTCCATGTGCTTATGCAACCGGTCATGCATGTGAAAATATGCAGGACCGCTCAGTTGCCAAGCTAACAAAGCCAAAATCATTAACATACGAGAACATTTAGCAAAAATATCGCCTAAAAACCATTGATTTGGGTAAACAAAATAATAAATAAAATACTTAAGCGTAGAAGTGCAAAGATAAAGTATAATTCTATTGTAAAGAATTATACTGAACTGATTTTTAAACATTTTGGGGGAAATTTTTGGTCATGCACTGGATGACCTGCATGACCGCTGGCTTTGGCACTGACAACAGCATTTCATGCAGTAGTCGTTATATATATACAATAAAAAAACAAGGGGGAGCGGGAACCAGAAAAAAACAACTGGGATTAGTATTGCGCGAGAGTGTCCAAGAGGGCCATGGGCGTGGTGGGCTGTACGGACGGGGGGGGGGGTTTTTGTGGTCATGTGACTTCGGGAATGTGCTCTCCTGCCGCGCGCTCTGGAGGGCGTGAGATTTGTTTTTTTGTTTGGGGGGGGAGGAGGCGCGTTCTTACGAGAACGTTTTGGGAGGGCTGGGGCGAGATGTTACTCCAAAGCCGCGGTCGACCGAAGTGCTCGGATTTGAAAGTTCGCGGTCTTTTATGCTCGCGGGTCACGTGACGCGCGTCGACGTGTTTCCGTGCGATTCGCCCGATTTTAAGGGTGTTACGGGTGTTTGCGGGCTGTCGAACGACCCGCATTAAGGGTGTTTCGGGTGTGAGTAACCCGAAATTACGGGTGTTTTTCAGGTAGTGATATGTTACACGTATACAAATTTTATATCATTTATTCATCATTTTTATACAATTATTTACAAAACATTTTTTTCGAGTTTTCTATTTTTACGATTTTTCAATGCTTCTATTGTGAATTTTTCAAGATAGCAAAGTTTTTCTAGCTTGTCCTTTTCTATTTTAATTTTTTCCAATGCTTGTTCTCGTTCTTCGCCTAGGTATATATAGCATTGGTAGTGTTTCACGTTGTAGGTTTCGAGAGTTTCGTCGCTAGTAGTCAAGATTGTCTTTCGTTTTTTTTCCGTACCATCCAAAGCGTAGAGAATCACGTCTTGCGAGCTGATTTTTTCCTCATCGGCCTGATCGTTCGCAATCCGTGTAAGATGCACATGTTTGTTGGGTCTTCCACTTTTAGCGGTCGACGACGCTTTTCGTTTTAAACTTTTTTTTAAATTGTTTATGTTTTTATCCATAGGGGTTAAGGTTTTATTTTTTACGGGGGTCCGGGGTGGTGGCGCGGGTGCGGGGGATGTTGCGGGAGATTGATTGTCGCTACTCGATTCTAGTACTTCGGTCGTCGTTTCATTTAGTAGATATTCTGCTTCGTTGTTGGTATATAAAGTGGACGCGTTTACTGGGTTCATGATATTTAACAGATCGTTGTTATAGTATTCGTTCACATTATCCAGGACAGGTGGGGACGTGTACGCTGGCGGTGCTTGTACGTTGAAAAAGGTTTGTGTGGGTTGTGGCGCAATAATTGTGCTGCTTGCCATTGTTTGATAATTCGGTAGTTGCAACCACTTGATGTAGGCTCTGTCGAACGACGAGTATACGGGATTAGCTAGTCTAAAA
The DNA here is from genome assembly GCA_902702795.2 of Paramuricea clavata. Lineage (NCBI taxonomy): Eukaryota > Metazoa > Cnidaria > Anthozoa > Malacalcyonacea > Plexauridae > Paramuricea > Paramuricea clavata. Next base: position 34,705 of record CACRXK020000686.1, on the reverse strand, counting down.
AATTGGAAATCCGTAAACTTCTGAACGTAGTGTAGTCGATTTGCGTCGTTTTCTGTAACGCCTTGATAGTCAAAGAAGAGCTTCAGATCTTGTTGTTGTTGCGCCGAAGCCATTGCGTAGTGAATAAACTGTCCGAAAACTCTCGATTGTTTTAGACATAAAAAGTAGATTAATGCACATCAGTTATGTGACAGTTGCAAAAAAGTCGATTACCTAATATGGATGGGTTAAAAAGTCGATTACCAAATATGGTTATGCGTTGTGTGGGTTGTAAAAAAATGATTGATCTGTTTTTCTTAGAATGAAAGAATTATTGGCAAGATGTCGTTTAATAATTCGACGAAAAATGCAAAGAATGTGGGATTTGCAAACATTGTTGACCTTGTTGATGAGCATACTTTTGCTAGTCTGGTTACGATATTGGATACCCTGTAGTGATGAGTGTGTGAAAATATTTACAGAAATTGTTCAGCAAATGGCTACTAGTTCTACTATGGCTGGTGAGCAACATGAAAAAAAAATAAAACTTATAGTAAATCGTACATTATTAAGAAATAGACTCGTGATATCTAGCATATCATTTTATTTTAATGATTATGTTTATTATAATATACAATATATTTTAACGGCTCGACTTCGATACAAAGCGTTTGGTATAAATACGTATAATGTGAGTTTTGTGGATGTGCGTGCAAACGATACGTATAGAAATCTTATGAGAATACCCGTGTGTTTTAAAGAAGATAATAATTTTTTTGATCATTCTTCACCCCTAGCCGATTCACTCGACGAAGCATTACGTGCAATTTATATAACGTCCGACGTGTGGGTAATGATTAGAATGATCGCCGTACAAACAAAGATACTATGTAGTTATGCGTTATTACAAGAGATCTTTAAAGATATAGACGAGGCTAAAGCAACGGGTGTTTGGGAAGAGATATAAGGATTTTTCTTTTTTAGATTGCGAGGAGGGTTATTGTTGAAATGGACTGGTTGCAAAACATTCACGACTCCTTGTTACCCATTGATGTACCGCAACAGAATGAAATGTGCGACGATGAGTTCGACGTTTTGGAAGTGAAACGTTTGTTGACTATCGATAAACAACTGTTGAATTTTCTTTTAACGTTTTCGAGAGAAAATGCTATAAAATTATCGCTGAATAAACCCATGTGGTTGGTAAATAATGCGGTGATTACACCGTTTCCACAGACTTATTTTTATTTTTTAAATTCTGTTGCAAAGCAGAATACGCGTGTAATTTCGATGATGATGTTATGCTGGAGTCGTGATATTTATGCGATTATCGACGTGGTTTTTCACATGACACCGGAGAAAGCATATACGGACCCTGTAAAATATCGTACACCGTATATCGAAATTAAACGTAATTTTAATGTGCTCTATTTTATGAACACGCTTTTTACGCGTACAACACTGAAGAAATACGTGTACGGTCGCGTGGAAGTATTCATTGAAAATATTTTTGAGTATAGCAGTTTATCGGTGCAGGATTTATGTACGAAGACTTCCGACTGTCTACGAATGTACGGGTCAGGTCGTTTGACCCAAGTCTTAGCTTACTATTGTATGATGCTTAAGAGTGCACGTATGCGCATGTTAAAAAGTTGCGTGAGGGCGTGTGTTGTAAAATTCCACCCATTCTATAGTCTGTGGTATTCACACCCCACGTGTAGACATGGAGAGTGTACGTCAAAATACGTACATCGGAGAAGACGATATCGAAATTCAAGAGTTATTGTTTATGGACGATAAATTTTTGATGTTAGTAAAAGAAATGTGGTGTTATTATTTACAATTACCCTCGGGAATCGACGAGATAAAGAGTAATATCGTGAATGGGGGGTGCATAATAACATTTCCACGATGTTATTTTTATTTTGAAAATATGTATATTATTGCGGGCAGTTCGACAAGACGTCTTGTAATGGGTTGCGTATGTTTATCATTGGGATTTTGTGGATTGGTCGAGGTTGATTTTTATATGTATCCGCGTAAATCGATGTATATAGCAACGGATCGTGTATGGAGCCCCCCGTTTTGGTTGGTTACAACTAGTATTGATTCGATATGTCACGACGAGGAATACGTGGGGGATTTACACACGTTTTTATATCAGAAAACAAAACTTTTTATGGCCGCTATCGATCAATGCGTACAGTGTAGTGACGAAGTTTTACGCGAAGTATGCAATACAGTACTACATATGTACCCGTCTTATCGATTGGGTCGTATTATTAAGTATCTTTTAAAACTACAGTATGCCGTTAAAGATTTCATGACGTCATCGTGTAGATGTATCACGTGGGGTACAGAACGACGTAATCTGCAGTATGTACCCCCAAGATGTCGTTGTGAGACAATGTGTGCTACGTGCGTTGTACAGTTCAAAGATCTGGGATACGTTTGCGAATAAATGTTTTGTCGAGCTACACCCTGCGAAGAGGAGCGAGAAATTTACGATGTTCTTCGTCGAGAGAGTTATTCGAGTACGGACGAGACGAAACCCGTGAATTTGTTATATACCGAGAATATTTTCTCCCTTCAATATTATATGTGCGTTATTGTGAAACATTTGGATTTGGAACGTTCAATATTGTCGTTGGATGTGAATTTAACGTCTGTACGTTGTGCTAAAAAGCATATTGTATCAAGATTTTTGATAAAATGGATACCCTGTGGTACCAAGCGTCGTGTTTGTCGGGAATCTATGGGTTGTCGTTTACCTCGGTATACAAGTGGTTGCCAACATGCATATTTTGATACTTATTCTCAAATGACGTCTAAGTTGTACGATATTTATTATGTGCTGATGAGGGAAGCATTGAAAGAAAAACTTGTGGGTGGGGGGGAGCTTTGTAGAACATTATATTTAGAGTATGACGTATTTGTTAGCGAACATTTAATTCGAACTTATATTACTTATGCACAAAAATATTATACGAACAGAAGTTATTTTACTAAGAACTGTAAATGTAATGCGGCCAAACCATATTGTATTTGCAAGTGTATAATAGACAGATTTATAAATAAAAAATAGAAATTTTTATCATTCAGTGTGTGTGTGTGTGTTATCAATGGAGGTTGTAGAGCGTTGGTTTGAAAAACAACATAATCAAATCCAAAATTGGGAAAAAGATCATGTACGAAAATATCAAAAAGATATCGTCAGTCGAATTACGCACGTTATGGATTGTGAAGCATACACGTTGGGGAAAAATCAAGTTTATTTAAGAGAGGTGTCTGTGTATCGGATACGGGACGAGAAGACATTTTCATTTCAAATTTATATGCCCGATATTTATATAAATCCAAGGGTAGTGCACTATCAAATTCACCACGTACACGGGCTACCTGTGGTGCGTGAAAAAAACAACGAGGATTTTTTACAATATCGTGACGTGTATAGAGTGTTATGCGAAGAGTTTATGACCTCTGCAGATTTGGTGGGTTATAAGGGAGGTACTATCGAAAGAGATTTATTGAAGAAATTGGGTACAAAGGGAATTAATATTGAACTATTGGGGTGTGAGAAGTATGCGAACTTGATTACCAAATATGGTATGACACCCGAACGTTTCCCGTATCATTTGCATGGCGATTATCATTGTTCGAGACACGAAGTTCAAGTATTTGCACATTTCTTGAACGAGTTAGCACAAACATGGACCTGCTAGATCTTTTAAAAGGACAGTCGGCTATCGAGGCGTTTGATATTTTGTTGAAAAATTATCAACATCATCCCATCCTATGGCGTTTGTATTCTGTAAATAGTACGTTACGTCTCAGAAAACCCCGCATGGATAAAGAACGTGTTATTTGTGATTATTTCGTGGAAGAAAAACCGTGGTTGTGTGGTGTGGGCAGTGGTTTGAATTCAATCATTTGTTACGATGATAAATTTAAAGACGGTCAAAGCCTTGGTTTCTCCAAGATATAGTGAAGGGGTTATGTATGTTATACCCTGCGAATGGGTTAGAAGAGTGGTATTCGAGGAAAACGGGTACATGATTCTAAAATCCTTTGAGTTTTGCTGCTGTCAAGTTTTGAAGCGCACCGATTGTAAACTGGTACGTTGTCAAGAGATGATCTTAGGCGAACCGTATTTCAAGGACGCGTCGTATTTTCACGTGGGCTGTGGGCCCTGCAACGACGAACGTGCATACTTGTTGTATGAAATACCGATTTTTTTGGGTCTAAAACCCTTGTTTGAAATATTAAAAACAACATCGTTTCAAGCGGATATGTTATATATTATATATATATTAGGTGATCTTGGCGATACGATGCTTCATATGATGAAAAATGACGGTTCGTTTAAAGAATACGATACTGAGTATCTACAGAAAATGTTAAAACATATTTTAGTATGTACTAAATGTTGTAAATATTTAAAAGATTTTATACTGACAATTGATAAGTTTCTTGCGACAACCGACCCCGTACCGGATTATAGTGACCAATGTAATGTAGAAGTATTTTTAGATGATATAATACCTTGTGAAATTTTTTTGATAGACGGTGAATTTAACGTGATTCGAGAACAATATTATTCGGCATTGTTAAATGATACTAATCAAATAGGTATCGAAGCTACGCACGGTGCCGTGTTGAAATTTGTACAAGAACATGGCAGTGTATCGCAAATATAATATCAAAACGTTGTACTTTAAATATCCCTATACGCGTTGGATTTACAAGGACAAGTGTGTAGTGGGATTTGTTAATTATGCTAATAAATATGATTACAACGAGGATTACCTCTATTGTTTAATTGGTATGGCAGTACGGGGGGTATAGTATTCAGAAAGCATCGTGTATTAAATGTTTATGTGCGTTTTCAGGTAAATATGTACATTTTTTTAAAACGGGTCAGTTTATCGTGGGGTTCGTGTTAGAAGGGTGTAAAAATGGTTAGCACGCGGACATTTTATTTTGAAACAACTGGTGACAAAGAGAAACTATTGCGAGAGTTAATGTTAAAATGGTCAACGAACGGAATGTTGAAATATTTTAAATATGTGAAATATGAACTACGTGGCTCCGTGAAGATAGTGGGTCTGGTACAATTTTGTAGACGTTTTTCAAAAAAAATTCTACGGTTATGTTTTACGGGGGAAAAGATAGATATGCGAATTTTACAACCTGTGGGAAAACCGTTGATTTTAATGTATATGCAACTGTGGGTGATAAGAGATTTTTTTTCTGCTATCGACTACGAACACGGAGAATTTAGTCTCGGCGGTAAAAAAAGATGTCTGGCAAGCGCTGTACGACCGTATTTGATGGGGTTGAAACACACTACAAATAATACATCAAATACAAATATTTGTCGATTGGTGTGAATTCAGAACGATGCTAAAATTACGCTATAAAAATATGTGAAGTGGTGCAGGTTAGCACCAGTCGATCGACGTATGCAACGATGATGGAACATTTTTTATTATGGAGACGGGCTAAATTTCGATATTGTTTGAGAATGTAAATATACGTCAATTTTATCACCATGTTCAAACTCAATTTATTTACATATAAACGACCGAAATTTAAATAAAACATACTTGTAAAAAAATTGATTACCGTATATGGAATGATGACGACAATAGCTTATGAATAAAAGGACTTTGAAATTTATGGGAAGAGTAATTATTGTGTGTGTGCATGTTACGAAAAAAAGATGCATCGGTAGAATTTACGTCGTCTTTTGTTGGAGCGTGTAAAGAAATCATCACACGGAATATTTTAGGTAAAAATTTATTGATGATACATTACATGTTTTGCGGACGGTATAGTATTTCTAAGCTTAGCATGTCCCTTACGTTTCTTTTTGATTCCCGCACCCCTTTGTTGATAATTTTTTCGGGCGGGCATAGGGGGTGGGGGTCGGACGTTTCTTGCTTGTGTTTGTTGGGGACCCCCCAACGCACCCAGTGCCAATTGTTTCCCCGCAGTTAGAAGTTTTTGCGAGAATGGATTTTTTCTTAATTTCGTAAAAAAATTTCCACCATCCTGTTTCTTGCTACGTTGATATTTTTTCCCCTTGAAATTTCCACCGCGTTGTTTTCGTTTACGACCCATATTTTCTTACGCGGGGTTAACAAATAATTATTTACCGTTACAAACAGTGTTTTTTATTGCCAATATTCTTTCCCGTACGAAGTAAATATTTCTTGGTTGGCGGGTATTTTTTTAGTCGCTTTTAATTTAAACATTTGATTGCCCTTTATTTTGGCATTGTTTTGAAAAGATGTACCCCGACTATCGTTAACAAAACGTGCCGCCGCATCCGTGGTGTATGTGGCATCGACGCATCGTCCTCGTTTATTGCACACGGCATATTTTGCAACACCGTCTCCATACTTTTTATCCAATTCTTTTTTGCTTAATTTACGACCGGTATATTTTGAAATCAATTTTCCTCGCGTGATAGGTTTTTTCCATGCAAATAAGCCCTTGCCCGCGCCCGCCACATTGGAGGGTTTAATGCGTAAATTATTTTGCTTCGCTAGATGAATCCAACATTTTTCTGTATGCGCTGTTCGCTTACGGCAACGTACATCTTTTTGTGTATTGCTTACACATTGTTGAGATTTTCGAATGCTTTGCGATTTGGGTCTACGTTTTCGATGACGTGTCTGACGTAGTAAATTTAATACAAATTTTTGCCGCGCGGTGTTTTCTTAGTTCTCGCCATTGCTTAGACGATTACGGAAATGCCTATGTATTGGTCTTTGTGACGCTCTATATAATTAATAGCATTGGTTATTTTATTTGCCAGATGCGGAGGAATCGCGTACGTTGTACACATATCTGCAAATCGAGACCATAAATCGTCGATGGGTATTTCGACAAATGCTTCGGTATAGTTGTGACACCAAAGGGAAAGGGCATCGCAAAATAATATAGGTATGATTGCGATGTCTTGATCGTCATCGTTAAATTCATAATTTGATACGTAATTTTCTTTGGGGTTTGTAAGTGATTTAAAATGAATGTTTATGTGTCCCGTCGCCATTTGTGTACGTCTTGTCTTGTCGCAAATATTATTTATAATGGGTTCTAAATTGTGTACGGGTAGTAGTGATACACCCCTTGTTACGTTCGATTGTATGTTTGTGAACGTAAATCGAAGTCCAAATATTCAATTGGATATTACAGACGGTGGGGAAGAGGGTGTGGAAGAAGAGGAAGTGAAGCCGACGCGTTGTTGTTGTCTATTATGGCATCGTCGGCGTCGAAAAAACAAAAACGACACGAAGACGACGTAGATGGGGAACTTGTACAAGATATCGTACGTATTATTCGTACTAGAAACCATACCGTGCCCAATTATGACATTTCCAACGAGCAAATTCACGAACTTGTGGACATAATTCGCACAAATCAAACTAGACGCATACGACCGGAAGTTTTTAGTGCCGAATTATTACATGTAAATCGACGATTTAATCACAACGAATTTATTTATAATATTAATGTGGGGCGTAATAATGCAAGTAGTTTACCGGATTTTTTACAGAGCATGAATACTGTTTTTAAATATCTTATTAATGTAATGAATTTTAATGCTAGTTCGCCTACAGATAAAGCACGTTTCTATATTTCGAATGCTCCGACGGCTAGTTTCTCGACGGCTATTTTAAATGTAGGCGATTTTCATTGTTTTTAAATATTTTCGAACGACATATGCAAAGTAATGCGCGTACCATGATTGACAATGGCTGGCAATCGATCGTGAGTTTATATATTTTTCCCAATAGGTATGTGCGCCCCCCAAGTAATAGGAAAAAATTAAAACAGCCTAAAATTTATAAATATTATGGTAAAAACCCCAGCGAGTCGGGTAACGGGCGCACATCGGCGAGTAAACATGGGCGGGAGACACGAAACGGTGTTTTTCAAGTGGTAAGTAGTAAAAAATGTTTTGCTCTTAGTTTGTTGGTGGGAAAATCGTTTTTGCAAAAAGACAAACAGTATGATGTTTTAAACGTACGACGTAACACAGAACTCGCGACATTGTATACAGATGCACAGATCGACGATGTTTACGCATGCGCTGACGTACCCCAGTGTTCCGTACGTATTGATCAATGTCATCTGTTCTACGAGAATTATTTACGTGCGGACAATATTGATTTGGTAATTTTTTCTAAAGCTCGGCACGATTCCATCGTTTACGATTCGCGCTTAGATGCGTCGGGAAATATTCATCATATTACCGAGAATGTTATTTTTCTTTGGTTGAATGACGCTCATTTTAATTTGATTTTATCGTCGCGAAAATTTATGAAAAACAGCGGATCCCGTTTTTGCATGAAATGTATGAAATACTTCCGCATTTTTGAAAATGCCACGACCCACGTTTGTCACACGGTAAATATGTGTAAGAAATGTTACGCCCACAAGGCAAAATGTGCTGCTGAAGAGGGTTTTAAAATCGAATGTAGCGAATGTCATGTACTGTTCTATAATAGGGAGTGTTTTACAAAACATTTAACGCATGCTATTTTTAAAAACAACTACAGCAAAAATGTGCCGGCCTGTCGTTTTTTCTTTTTTTGTAAAACTTGTTATCGGATCGTACCGCGTATGACGCGGACCAGTACAAAAAAATCGATTAAGCACAAGTGCGGTCAGTTTTATTGTCTTCACTGTAATGCTATCAAGGATCAGGGTCATGCTTGTTATATGAAACCGTATAAGATTCCTGCCCGGGAAGTATTGCCCGCGCTGTATTTTTACGATCTCGAAACGCGTCTGAATGACGAGAAATTTATGGTACCCTTTTATGCCGTTGTACAAAAAGTTTGTAGCAAATGCGACGAGAAAGAGTTTGTTAGATCACAGGATAATTTTTTGCCTCATCCCACGATAAAGCATTGCGACAATAGCGTCGAACCCGTAGCGTGTTGTATGCACAGACAATATGTTTTTGAGAACAATAACGAGGATATTACCGAACTGCTTATTAGTTTCATGTTTGCCCAAACCAGCAATAGCGTGTGGATAGCACACAACGGGGGGCATTTCGATAATATATTTTTACTTCGCGAGTTGTTAGTAAAAAAAGGGGTGGTTCCGCACACTGTCATGAACGGTAATAAGATCATGAGTATGGAAATTCGGCACGGCGATATTTCGATTAAAGTAATCGATAGTTATTTGTTTTTAGCCATGCCCTTGAGTAAAATTCCCGAAGCAATGGATATACCCGATCTTGCAAAAGGGTACCATCCGCATTTTTTTACAGACTTAAATTATGTGGGTCCCATGGTAGGGTTGGAGTATTTTGATTTAAGTCGCGAAGAGAATATGGAAGCATTTAATAAATGGTATGAAATTCAAAAAACAAAAACGTATATATTTCGCGATGCCGTTTATTACTATTGTCGTTTGGACGTGGATATTTTGCGGCAGGGTTGCGTGAGATTTGCACGTCTTATCGTAAACATTACGAAGATTTTTCCATTTTACGATCGCACATGTCACACCATCGCGGGTTTAGCATTGAAAATATACCGTGCTAATTTTTTAAAAGAAGACGTTATCGGACAAATCCCTCCGACGGGGTACGGTGGGAATGTTAATCAAAGTATTATAGCGTTGCATTGGCTTGAGGAGATTCGTGAAAATCTTGAAACGCAAGGCTATTCGTTGCGAAGTTGTCGCCCGAAGGAGAGGAAAATATTTTAAATTATTTTGTGGATGGTTATTGTGCTGAAACGAATACGATTTATCAATTTCACGGTTGTTTTTTTCATGGTTGTAGCGAATGTTTTGAAAGCGGTGATATAAACAAAGTGAACGGGCAACGATTTTATGTGATGCGTGAAAAAACTCGTCGAATCACCGATCTTTTTAAAGATTATCATTTCACAGTTGTGGAAAAATGGGAATGCGAATACATTCGAGAATGTAGTTTATCGCGAAATACCATTCTTGAATTGGGTCACGTGAAATATTTCACCTACATCAATTTAAATCCCTGTGACGCATTATTTGGCGGGCGAACATCACCGGCGATATTATTTCATGACGTCAAGGATTCGGAACAGAAACTTCGTTATTACGACTTTACTTCCTTATATCCGTATGTTCAAAAAAAATATCGTTATCCGACAAAACATCCGGAGATTACGCGAGGTGTTGACAAATGTGTAAAATTAAATGTTTCTCAAATTTTCGGGTTAATTAAATGTAAAATGTTAGCCCCACCTACTATGCTATTTCCCGTATTACCTATACGGTTAGAGAAATTAACGTTTGCTCTTTGCACGACTTGCGCGCGCAATCAATGCAACGAGTGTACACACGATAACGAGCAACGAGCGCTGTACGGTACGTGGACGAGTGTAGAAGTTCACGTTGCGCTCGAACACGGGTATAAAATACTTGCTATTTACGAAGTTTATCATTATCCCCATAGTGCTAAAATTTTTGATTTGTACGTCGATACGTTCATGAAATTAAAACAGGAAAGTAGTGGTATGCCGCGTCAGTGTATAAAAGACGATGGCAGCATTGATAATGTAAAATTACAAGCATACATACAAGAATATGCAGATCACGAACAAATTTACTTAGATGCTTCAAAGATAGGTCATAATCCGGGGCAACGTACGGTCATGAAAGCTCTTTTAAATTCATTATGGGGGAAATTAGCACAGAATGAAGACACTACCGTGGTGTCGTTTCTCGACGATTTTGACGACTTGTTACAATTGGTAAACGATAAAACGATCGAGGTGACCTCGTTGGATTTTATAAGCGATAATATTGCACGCACAACTCACCGAAAAATATCAGGCACACTAACAACTCTGGGTAATCGTAACGTAGTGATCGCTTCGTTTGTAACCGCGTACGCACGTCTAGAATTATTTTCAGTACTTGACAAACTACGGGAGAATGTTTTATATTATGATACGGACTCGGTTATTTACAGGGAAGATCGGGCACGGGGGAAATATTTGGAAACGGGTAAATATTTGGGGCAATTAACCGATGAATTAAGCGAGAAAAATTGTACGGAAAAATGGATTACGGAATTTTGTGCGGCGGGTCCAAAATCTTATTCGTATCGTACAAATAGGTATATTAAAACGTTAGAGGATGGTACACGCGAGGAACGTGTCGATGAAGTGATGCATGTTAAGGGTTTTCGTTTACAGGGCGATGCAAAAAAAAAATTACTTTCGATGCTATTTCAAGTTGTGTTCTCGCGACCATAGTCAGAAAATTACGGTCGTCTATCGTGAATTTGCCCGGTGTAATAGTCAAACGATTGCGGTGGAAAATAAAGAAAAAACTTTTCATTTTACATTCGATAAACGTATCGTGTGTGACGATTTTACAACACTTCCGTACGGCTACAGGTTATGAGTTTCTATATTTTTTTTTTCTCAGGAAAAATGCATTGATCACGCTGCGTTACCCTTACACCACCCGTTCATGCTCACCATGTGTGGTCCCACGCAATGTGGAAAAACAGAGTTCATCAAAAAAATAATAACGAACATCGACGAGGTGATTAAACCCACACCCGATAAACTTGTCTATCTGTACAGTACAGACCAAACGAAATACGACGACATTAAAGACATAATACGTACGAACAGTGCAAAGTCAAAATTAAAAACATTCGAGTTTGTGGATTGCAGTGCACTGGGTATTCCCACCATCAGCGAACTAAAAAATAAATTGGGCAACGCTACACTTTTGGTCCTAGACGATTTAATGATTTTAGCGGCGTCCGATACGAAATATGTGGAAAATTTAAATAATATAGCCTCACGCGATAGCCATCATGCAAACATGTCGGTTATTTTCGTATGTCAAGATTTAAATTACGGAAATGGTAAATTACGAAACGCTCGCGTTAATAGCCAGTATCACATGATGTTTAACAACTACACGGACCTTCGAAATATAGAAATGATTGCTTCGAATAAAAAGATTAATTTGAAAAAAATTCACAAAGTAATTAAATCTGTAGAGAAAAAAAGCCAATATGAATATATTTTCTTTGACGGTTCGCCGCGGGGTTATAGTAATACACGAATTCGTACGGGTATTTTACCCGGCGAAAAAACTGTAGTTTACGAATGTACACCAGACATGTAAAAAATTATTTTTTTAATAAATACGATTGCATAAAAGATTTACAAACTTGTCCCTTGTGTTGACGACATTTTGCCCTGTAGATATTTACAATTTTCGGAAAAATCTTATAGACTAGCGTACGTAGTAGTTGTTCGTTTTCCATCAAGTCCTTTTTGTTCATTTGCACGAATATGTTTTCGTCGCTCCAATAGTTCCATAGAAATAGTAGACACCATGCCCCACACGTTCGACTAATATAAGATTGATATTGTATACGGGAGTGGCAGGTGACGTCACAATGAAGTGTATTGCGAAAATAGTCTAGCCAATAGTTACGTTTAAAAAACGATGGTGTTTTACCGTAACTATCGAAAAAAATGATATTTTTTTTATTTTTCACAACCGCTACCCAATGTGTACCGGGTTTGTCGGACTCGTCGATATTCCATATCCAACAACAAGACGAACGTACGGGTGTGGGATATATATCTGCGGGATAACACCCCAAATAATAGGGAGCAAGAATTTTATTAGTTTGTGCCAAATTATTTAAATGATCGGTGTCTAGAAATTTGCTAACAAAACAAATGAAACTAGTCATTCTAACGCAATAGGTTACGAATTTCACGATCCAAATTTTGATGGGGTGTGTAACGCGCGGTACGTGATCGACGATTATAGGGTGCTGATACCGTATGATGTTGTAAGGGTCGGGGTATTCTTGAAATAGGCCGACCAAAAGGTGTTGACGCGAGGGAATCCTCTTCACCACTTGTCGAAGGTGTTTCGGGTAACGCACGTGTTGTACGAGTTTTTATATACTGTGCTCGAAGACGTGTACTGCGAATGTGTGAGGCTGGCATTTTAATTTTTCTTAATAATCGCATGGCTTGTTGAGATTCTATCGATGTCAAATTGGCTGTCTTTTCTGTCGTATTGTGTGTTAGATCGTAAAGCAAATCTGTATAGTGTATATTATAACGCGTCCCCTTGTGTACAACATTTCCGCTACCCCCCCGTGACACACCCTCTTGTTTAAAAGTTTCCAAAATTCTTTCGTTTGCCGCATCAACTGTAGTGCCGGGACGTTGAGCACGACGTTGACCCAGTGTCGCACTGTCAGGGCGTGGAGCGTCGGGGGGTTTAGGAAGTTGACCCGTTGCTTTTTGAGCTCCCTTTAGCTTATCCTTTTTATTTAAAAAATTCACAATTTTCATACCAGCTAAATCATCTTTATTTTTTACACTTTGCATTACATCATCATGACTTCGTACATAATCCTCTTCCTCGTTAGGGGCGGTTGCTTGCTCTATGATAGTTCTACGTTCTAAAGTTTGTTGCAATGTCGATATAAGTTTATTAAACCGTTCCGAGTCTACCAACGTCAATTCTCTTACGCTATCGCTCATTTTTTGGCTATTAGATCAAGAGCTTCGCGTAATATCGAATGAACTAATAAATTCTCGCTCAATGCGACGTTAACGTCTTCTTTGGGCGTACGCTTGTCCAGCAAATGCCCGAGAAAACGTTTACTATCAATTGATATAGTCACAGGTATTTTTCCCCGATGTACATGTTGACAAAGATTAAGCATATTTTTTTTGACATCTTTGGAAATCGAACGTTTTGTAATGGTTGTGTTTAAAAATTTTGTTACACTCGGAACAAGGTGTGATTTTTTTCTTTTATCATCACGCGATTTTAATTGTATTAAATCACTAAGTACTTTACTAAATAATTCGTCGCTTAAAGCGTGTTTTTCATCTTTTTCGTCATCGCTTTCACATAAATCATCGATGTACATCTCGTCTTCGCTACATTTTTCCGCTTCTACGTTATTTTCTTCGGGTTCTTCTTGTTCGTCGCTTGTTTCGACATGTTCGTCGTCCCCTTCGTAGGATTCATTTTCTTCAACTTCCCCTTCCGATTGTTCCTCTTCCCCCAACACTTGTGCTGCATCGTCTTGTTCAGCCATATCGCGAAATAACGGGGTGAACGTGTAACGTGGGCAATGAACGACCGTACGAACTTATAACTTTACCGTCTGGGGGTCTTAACAGTCTGTTTGATTTTATAGCTTCGCCTGCTTTTCTAATACAGCAACGTTTTTTTTTTTTAATTTTACCCATTTTAGAATTCGAATTTATTACGGGCAGCCGTTTTATAGCCGATGGACAATTGATTTCTAAACTCGCCGATAAAAACCAATTGTTGTGCGGCTTGTAATGCTGCAGTATATTTTATATCGACGCTCACTACACCTGCCGTCGAATTGGGTAGAACCTGATTGTAACTATCTCGATTAGTCGTTAAATCGACTACGATGATACCAAAATCAGATTCATACGCGGGATACGTCACAGGCATTTGACTATGACGTCTGTCTAAAACACGAACCAGATTTAAATACGCTTCTTTCGCGTTGGTAATTAACGGTGGGATATTAGCTTCGTTGATTTTCACTTGAAAATGATTGATGTCGGGAAATGGCATGCTGTGAAAATTTAGCGTGTTATCGCCGTTGTACCGCGCCTGGGTTTTCTGGAAACAAATAAATCGTGTAGGTCGTCCACCATTAAAAATATCATTCACCTGAACATTCTGAGCCCCGGCAGCCAACGGTTTGCCCACATAATGATAGGTTGTGGTGTAAAATTTACATTCTTCCGAATTCTGAATCATCAATTCATTAATTGCAGCGGCTAATTGAGCGACGGGTTTCATCATAGGAATTGTCAATGTTAAATCATGATACCTCATCTTGCTTGCTGTAACATTTGCATCGACACCATTGAAAATTTGTTGTCGGGCAATCTCGTTAATTCCACTTTAACGTCAAAAGAAGTGGGACAAAATCGTTTATTATGACCCAACAAATCCAATTTGTCATAACATTTAAATCTTGCCCCTTGATTTATTGCCCTCGCTCTTCTACGACCCCCAGCGTTGACTACCGCAGTACCATTTTGGAATCCCACGGTGTCGTCAAAGTGACCCGCAGTATCGTACCACCCCAAACACAAATCGCGTTTATCATACCGCCCGTCGGGTGTTTCTGTCAAAAATGCATTGACATAGCTAATTTCTGATTCATGTGTAGTGGTGGTATTCACCAGATCGTTGTTTACATATATTTCTTTCGTTTTCCAACCAAATGCTAAAGGTCGTGCCATGGGTGCCACTCTAAGGGCGGCGCCAGGATTTCCATTGCCTGCGGTTGTAACTTGCAAATCTGCTGATATGGTGGCATCCTCTAACTGCATGACACCATATTCTTGCCGGTTGTGAATAAAAGTATACATGTTTGAATCGGGACTTGCTGCCGGATTGGCAAGAAGTTTTAATTCACGCGTTTCCTCAAATGTTATGTTATGAGGAAAGGTGGCGAACATTTGCAAGGGTGTAACAAACCCCACGTCATGTTTTTCCACCTCTTCGGCTCCACTGTCATCAACTCGCGCACGTTTAGTCCCTCGACCGATCATGGTGATAAGTAAAATGACGTAGATTGTCGCGCGAGAATATAAATACACACACACGTGATTTTTTTTTGCAACTAATTTATTTCGTTACTCTATTTATACATTGATTTTTAAAATCTTGCCGAGTGTACCTAAAACCATCGGAGCCATTGTTCCTAATGCCATTCCTGCCCCAAAACCACCCCCTCGTTGTTTTTTACTCAAACGTTTTCTTCGTTTTTTCCCTCCCTGTTTTTGTTTAGCATGTTTTAATGCGGATAACAAAAGTGCTAGTCTTGCAAACTTTGCAGCGTTTCTTCGTTTACTTGCCGCCATAAAGTAGTTGTTCTAAAATTCGGGGATTAATTCTGCGAGTTTGTTGCGTTTGTACTTTACCCACCTTGGGAGTTCTGGGATTCTTATAATTCGGATTTAATTTACTCGGAGGTGCAATCTTGTCCAGTGCTCGCGCTTCTGTACTTTTTGTCGTTTGATCATTTCTTATTATACATAAATTTGTACCGGGACAGGGTACTCCAGCTCCTTTTAAATATTGAATATAGGTCTCTTTGTCGCACATGTTTACTCGTTGGCGTTATCGTACAAATTAAGTTCCAGAGTAATTTTTTGACCGTTATTATTTCCCAACGTAGAAGTTACATCATCGCTCCATGTCAATTGAAAAAAAACAAGTTCTTTTAATTCGGCTAGACTTTTGACACAAAAAAACGAGGGTAATCTTCTTTTTTTACCCCCATAATGTAGAGACAAATCGCTCTGGGCGAATGTGGTTAAATATCTTTGCTCGTGTAAACCGTGAATTTCTTGATTGTTATAAGCCCAATTCATACCTTTAATTTCATAATATACACCACCCCGTTGATAGGTAATTGTTTTAGGTGCGTAGGCATCAGCAAGCCATTTCATACGGTGATGACGGCGATAATAAAGAGTGAAAGATACCCAACCTCCCGTAAAATTACACGATAATTTATTCACCGTATAATAACGACGTTGGGGTTTATTATAATTGATGCCTTGATACGGATCCAAAATAGAATATTTTGTAGGAATCAACTTTTTGTCTGTAACTGTTAATTCTACTTTAATCATCTTCAAAAATACTAAATTCTAACGTAATATATTTTCCCTCTTGTGCGGCCAAATCACCTTTTTGCGTATCGTCGCCCCAATGTAATTCAAAATGAACGCTTTCGTTTATAAATTGCACATCGCTTACAAACATAAACGAGGGCATGATTCTTTTTTCTCCATCATAATATAGATGTGGATCCGTTTTATTGACCGTTGCTAAATAACGTAATTTTTGCAATCCAAACCCTTTATTTCTCCCATTAAATACATTCATACCCTTAACCTCATAAAATTCACCACCTTTACCGAAATATTTACGATAAGTGATCGCGCAATCTTGACAATCGGAAAATTGATATTTACGACAATAATAGATTGCAAATTCATTATTACCCGTCATGTCTGTATGCATCGAATTTAAAACATAATGTCGTTTTCGGGGTTTAATATTTAGCGTAAACCCTTTGAATTGATCACATAGTACATATTTTTTTACAATAAGTCGTTTATTGTCAACTTCAAATTTAAGACGCATCATTTTTTTTTAATATATGATAGCTTCCAACGTAATCACTCCAGCACTGAAATTTATCGGATCATAATGTGTATCATATACACCAATATGTAAAGCGTTAATACGCCCCTTAATTAATTTCCGAGACATGTCTGGCGGAGCATACACTGCCAAATAGGGACTACCTTGTTTTTCAACATCAATGGGTACAGATGCTAATAATCTTGCTTTTGTATCCCCTACAATCGATTGTTCCACTTCGTCACAGTAAATCATTAATTTACTTACCCCATTACTTAAATCGGGCATATATTTACCGTAAAATGTAAAATGTTCAAGTTTTTGTTTGTTTCCCGCAATTTGAATAAATTGTAACCAGGGTAAGTCTGCCTTGGAATGACCAATTTTAGCAGCAATCATGTCAGGATGTACAACCCATTCTTTTAACCCTAACATGTACTCTAGACTAGGGGTCATTTCAAAATCAAATGAAGTTTCAGCACCTCCCGAAAAAGGAGCAGACAATTCACTATAGGGTGTACCAATTGTTTGGTAAACATATTGAATATCACCGTTAAATTTAACACCCACACGTCCCCCGTCTTGTTTAACAAAAACCATGTCATATTCGTCAACTAATTCGTTGAGATAGTCTAACATCTCGTCCAAACCATAATGTCCCGCGGGTAAATACATCATCGGTGTCTGATATTTAACAACTTGATTGCTTCGTGTAATATTCCCCATGTTAATTTTAATATGTATACCGCATTGTTTTTCGTGAACGTTTTCGATCGTTTGTGGATAGGCAATATTTAAAACACGTATCTCGCGATCACGATTTTCTGCATCTATTTCTTCGGGTAAGGGCATCGTGAAAATATTATTATAGTTTTCCCTGCCCTCGTTGTTCGGCGCATTGCTTACGATTTGAACGTTCATATTTTTTGTAATTCTTCACGATAAAAAATACCTTTTATTTTTTCACCTTTTTCATCACGCAGCTCGTACGTAACTGGGTCAGTGATTAAAACTTTGTACACTATAAATTTTTCACGAACCCAACATTGTAAACTAGATTTTTCAAAAATATTGTTTTTTACACGCGACAAACGAACACGATCGCCTTCGTGAAGTAAATTACGCGTGGGTTGCGATTTGTTTAGCATACGTTTCAAAAGCTTACGGGTATTAAGGGATTTACCCCTGACATAGACGTCATGCGGGGTTGCGTCAAATATACCCGCGTGAGGCGACTCGTTGTAACGTTCGATGACGATGGGTAGATAATCGACGTAGCGATATTTTAAATTCAACGTTGTCAAAGAACGTAAGACCATTTCTTTAAATGTCCGAATAAAACGTTCGGCATGAACCGCTTTGGTTTCGCGGTTAAACGTAGAGAATAATCGAAATCCATAACGTTGCGGCAAGATCTCGTTTGATTATAGAAAATTCGGTACCCTCGTCACTTTGAACTTTTTCCGTTACGCCGTGTTCTCGAAGAAGTTCCTCGAATTTATTCACCACATTTCGAGCGGACTTAGTCTTTAATAATTTTACCATCCCATAACGCGAATATACATCAACACACACAAGCATGTAACGATATTGATTATTATATCTTGACAAATTATTTAAATCAGCTAAATCAATACTCCATTGTTGATTACGTCTAGTTACATGAATTTTCAAACGTTTGTATTTAACACGTTTTTGAGCATGCAGTCTATACGCCGCTTGCTGTTCATTCGTAAGTTTTTCACCTTTCAAAAGACGTGCTGCTTTTTTTATCAGTTCACGACTAATGTTTTTACTTGACATCGTCAGTTCTGTGGAGAAAAAATAAAATACAAATCTTTTTACTCGTCGTCCCCCATTTGAGCTTGAATAGCTTCGTACATCACAAACAATATGGCGGGTTGATCTCGAGCTAACTGCACATAATCGAATGGTGCTTCACTATTTAATTCATCTAAATGCTTAAGAACGGTCTCTTCTAATGTACTACCCGCGAGCATATATTGAAAAATAGTTGCCAACGCCGTTTTTGGCGGTAACTTCTAGAAAAAAATATATTTATTTTATAAATTTAACTATTTTTCACTAAAGGCTCGGACCACGTTACTTGCACACCATGTTTTTGGGGTCTATTGTATTTTTTCTTTCGATCGTTGTCCAAACTACGGGAACGTAGAGGGGGTATGGGTTTCAAGGGGCGTACTTGCTGAACACTACGAGAACGTAGAGGAGAATGTGGAGGGGATATGGGGTTTAAACGACGTACCTGTTCTTCACGATTGAACAACTCTGCGTTGGTTGGGTGAGATTTCTTGCGCGTACCACCGCCACTACCACCTGCACCACGTTTTCCACCACCCTTGGTCGTTGTAGAAGTTGTAGAGGGGCCAACGATCTGCTTCTGCATCTGAGGTTCACCAGCAGGAGGAATCAATGATTCTCGATCAACATCGTTGAGGTGTGTGACATCCTGATGAATTGCCAACATAATCTTGGCAAATTTCTTCCAATCATCACGTTTAGAGATAAAGAACTTCTCGAAACAATCAAACCATTCCACATCTTCAACAGCTTCATCGTCTTCGACGTTCACGGGTTCTGGATCGGGATCGTCTGAATCCTCGTCAGCTACCACAATATCTGCTTTCTTTGCGTTCATATGCAATAATACCAAACCTTGATAATCACTGTCACGAAGAACCAATTTGGTTTCGTCACCTTTGTAATCTGTACCTTCTGAAATACAGAATTCATTGCTTGCTCCTGGCACGCGCGCTGCTTTCTTTAGTTGTTCGGCTACCTCGAGCAGTTCATCGGTCGTGATGGCAATACACGTCTTATATAAAAATTTTGTTTCACCCCCTCTTGCGAGTACTCCTGATGCAAGGTGAACTTTTTTGTCGAATTTTTCATACCATCCGACTTTACTAGTTTTATTCGCATAACTTTCAAATAAATGTTGAGCGTTCGCGTAATGTTTTCCGTACACGCTATAGTTTACCGTGGAGGACATGTTTTCTACCCCAACCAATCGGTAATAATCGAAACTGAAAAACTCGTCAATTTATACAGTGCGTAGACACCCAAGAAACCCCCAAAAGCCACTGCGAGATTTTTTTTAGCCTTTGTATTTTTTAAAATTAAATCCACTTCGCACACATTGTCGTACATTTTTTCCATATATTCATATTTACGATTTATACGAGAAAAACTCATCGACCCATACGTTGCACAAATTAATCGAGCAACCCCCAACGCCCACAATCGTTGACCCAAACCTTTACTTAACCACACGGGGTCCATCACAGTATACATATGACATCCACGAGATCTGTTTTTGCATTGTTAGGGAATAATATGTGTCGAGCTCGGGGGTAAACGTATTCGCCCACAAAATCATCTATTAAATGTATAAATTGTTTTAGTTCTTCGTCGCTACGAAACTTATAGTGTGCATACCATTTGTCGGTAGTAAGTATAGGTGCGACGTATGTCATTATAAGATTTTAGCGAGTAATAATCCTCTCAAAAGACATAGAATAGTTCCAGCGCACTGTGAACGTATGTAAGAAAATAACTAATCGAAAAACAGATGTATGCAAACATATACGAGCGCGTAAAAAACGTCCTCGAATCATTTCTTTAAACACGCTAAAGGATATATTTTTATGACGTTCACAGTAGTCATATAATAAAAACAAATGTCGATGATGATTTAAACCCAAGTACATATCGAAAAGAGTGCGGGTTCTAGACACTGTGTGTATAATCGTTGTTGTTCGAAACTTCTTGTTTCCCCAATATATACACAATACAAAATCGTCACCCCTGCGCTCGACAAACCAAGATTGATTACACATGTACAAAGATTCTCTATATAAAACCGTAGAAGAAGCCATTTAAAAAGATTCGATTAAAGCCCAGTTCGAGAATCCACCGTGCTGTTTATTGTTAACGTACTCCCACCACGTATTGCATGAATGAATAAAAATAATTAATTGAAAAACAGACTTATCCAAATATACACCCTGACGTAAAAAATGTTTTTGAATCATATCCTTCAATAGGACGAAGGGTGTATTTTTATTCTGCTTACAATAAGCATATAAAATATACAACTGATATTGATACTCGCGTCGTGTCGATACGTAAAAACTATACGCATGCAGTCGATGCGATGCGTCGTATATTTTACCCGTATGAATATGCATTCTCACACGAAATTCTTTATTTCGTTGATACATCCATAAAATAAAATCTGCACCGTCGCGTTTAACACACCAATATTTATGACATTCGTACAACATTTCTTGATACATAATAGTATAATTATCATATTTATTTCGATAAGGTCCTCGAATATATAACATAGCAGTCATCATGTTAATCTTATAGCAAATGCATCACGATTACGACTGCGTACTATTGTCAATGGTTTTTCACACTTATTCAACAGTCGAATAAAAGCCAACGTTTGTGTAAATGGGTGATCATAATCCTCTACAAGATATATGCGTAAATATTACACATACCGCTACGTACATTCGCCAACATATTATTATTACATAAATCTACAAATGTTTCTGTAAAATCAGGTGCATTATGTTCGAGAATCACCACGCGTTTATCGTCTAAATACTCTATAAAACATTTAAAATAAGTATTGTTCATATATGTTAGGGTTTGAAATGTATTAGTTAGCTTAAAGCAAAAAAACCACATGTAGTCTGTGATGATCTTATAACAATGTAAATCTAAATACTTGCTAATAGTAATAATTTTTTCCTCGTTGATTAATACTATTTGTCTAGTAGGAGGTACAACGACTAGCTGCCGATCCAATAGCGCCTGCATTGCGCCGAGCCGTCGAGAAAAATCCATGCCAAATTCGAATATCGCTCAAATAAATGCGATGTTTTGAAAATAATTTTCATCGAATCGTCTCTTCAGGATCAAAAATATCTCGTACGTTTATTTCGTGATAACAATATAGCCAAAAGGCATCAACAACGGCATCCACGTGCTCCCCCAACGCGCCCGTGTACGTATTGCTCCCCGATACACGGTGTAAATCTACATGTGTCAAATAACTGTCGAAATAAAGATGAGCGTTGAATTTGAATCCGTGGTAAAGTACTGAAAATACGAACGAACCCTGTGAATCAATCGAACCACAATAAGATTCGAACACGACACAATCGTTGTACAAATGTTCCTCGAATATAACCAACATTTAGCGAACAGTGTGTAAATAGATTGTCTCACGACATTGCCAGCAAGGAAAGGTCGTTCTCACATGTATTGTATGTTGATCATAACGTATCGTAAGTTTCTTTTCGACACCCCGAGTAAGAAAAAAACTACCACTATGGTCAGACTTTTCAAATAATGTTGAATCTTTATCGTACGATACAGGTGTCCCAAAAGCAATTTGAAATTCAAATTCATAACCGCATACACATTTTACACGATATAATTTATCAAATAACGCGTCGTGTACATTTACATATATATAATTTATTTTTTTAACCGGCAGCACATTTCCCTGTTGCGTAGCCGTGGCTAAACGTCGACAACAAAAAGGGGGTAATTTTAAGGGTAAAAAATATCAACGTTCAAAAACAAAGAAACAAAAAGGTGGGTTTTTAACCGATTCCGTAAACTACGGATTCAGTGACCCCGATAAACAAACAGGTGGTCGATTACGTAAAAGAATGTCTTGGGTTCAAAGGGTCGGAAAAATACGCTAAACTATTATCTTGCGTAGGCGGTATCGTACAAGGAGAATGGTCGAGACGACCTATAATGTTAAGTCACGGTGTTAATTGGTATCAACGCGGTTCTGGGAAAAAACAAAAAGGCGGGTTTTTACCCCTATTGTTGGGTATGCTGGGGATGGGTGGGCAACGCGGAGGACGATTAAAACAACGGGGAGGATTTGTAGGGAAAAAATGGATGGATCAAGTATTTTAGACATAAGCAAAAAAAACTTGTAAAAAAATTGTTTTAGAAAAAATTTAATACATCATTGGTACATAAATATCGCGTACAGTTTTTCTACACGTATTATTTACATTACATTCGTACAACAGTTCGCCATGTAAATCATCATCGATACGGTATTTTAATATACTCTGTTTGTCACATATATCGGGCGCACGACGTCTGATGGTCACCCATGCGGAATCTTCCAAACCGTTTTTTGCCTGTTCTGTATGTATGTACGTTAACGAATCCATTTCGTGAAAACAAACCCCACACGTTACTTTGCGAGCACACGAAAATGTTTTTTTCTCTGCATCGTAGCGAGTGAATGCATTACAAAGACATCTTATTTTGTCGCCCCGATCCTGGACAATTTGGGGTAAAGATTTGCGATAGCTACATTTTTTCTCGTCGCACACAAACAACAATTGATATTCATTATTTAAATCAATCGATTTCTCTTTTGTGGGGTCCGTCACGCCACAACCCACCGTCACGCGTTCTACTATTGCGCGAACAGGTCGTTTACACATACAAATATTACGTTCGTGAAAAAACATATAATCCTTTACATTACTCACAATATTTGTGTAAATTAAAAAATTTGAATCGAATGCGTTTATTTTAAAACTACAAGCTCGATCCGCACACACGTAATTCACACGTAATTTGTTAGATTCGATCGATACATGTTCCACACACACCTCTACACGTTCCTCGCAAAAACATTCTTTCCCACGACAAATCCAATTTCCCGATTCCCAACATCGTTTTGCGCAAGTAACACACGCGCAGGACAACGTTTTTTTTAATGAACATGATTTCCCAAACATTTCACCAACTAAATGCAAAAAATATATACTTTTTTTACAACTCGATTAAATAGCGAATAATACTTTTTTAGATTCCCAAAACTTACTATCGCTAGCCAATTCCGCATAATATTTAGACCCCATGTTTTGCGTAGATCCGAAAAAAAATCTTTTACAACAAGATGAGCGAGTGTAGAACAGAAGCTCCTTTACCGGTCAACCCTTGCAATACGAAAGGCTGTAATAAATGTATGGCTGCAAGTATTAGTCGCATGTTATATTTTACGATCGTAAAAAAAACGGAAGAAGCCGAACTAGAACATACAGAAGAGGCCCCACCACCACAGCCACCAGCATCAAGTTTACCCGTGAAAAAACCCTCGAAAAAATCACGACGAACCCCAACACCCTATACTAAGCCCATTAAATTTATTCCCGCCGCTGTACAAGACGATCATGAATCCAAATACTATTGTTACACACACATGCGCGTCACCCCAGAACAGTGCGATTGCGGAGACGAACGCTGTATCCGAGTCGTCCGCAAAAACAGTGACTCCCCCTGGAGCCTGGCAACATCAAAACCCTAAATATGTATCAACACCCCGTGTAAAATACGATTATGCCCGACGCGAATTTCCTCTGCTATCAAGTATGAATTTCTATTTACGTAGGTACGTAGATACACCCATGACCATTGAAATCGGACAAATCACACGGCGACGCGATACACCCCACTACCACGATTTAGCTCTTTTAGACGAAAGACTTGAAAACGCATTTAATTCCGATGAAATGGTACACGCTTTTGATGCACTACGTATTAAAATGGAAAATGATTTTTTAGAAAAGAGAAAGAACGACGAAGAAAAGAATATCTGCAACGAAAACAAGCAAAACGCGACAAAAGACGAAGAGAACAAGCACGAAGACAATATGACAGACAGAGAAGAGTACGAGCAATATCTCAAGGAATGCCGCTCGGATTGTCTGATGTTTTTTGATACGTGTGACAATTATGTTCCCGCCGAAACCATACGAAAAACATATAAACATATATTTTTATCTGAGGAATATCGAAATGCAGTTCAAAGTTTAATCACCACAATCGAAGGACAAACGGTTACGCTCGAACATGCTAAAAGACATAAAACTCAAAAACATATAGTTTTAAAAATATGTAATGATAGTCAAGATGAACACGTATTTGCATCTAAGGAATATTGTACATAAACTTTACATAAGCTGAATACAGTGAATTATTACGTTCTCCAAACACTCAAACTCTATAGCGTAAAAATATTCTTCATAACAAGTCAATCTAACATACATATACGAACTGGTATGTGCTAAATCGTCTCCCTCGTCTTCTAAATCGTTCTCGTAATGTAAACCAGTCATCAAAAAATAAAGTTCATCTATCGCGGGCCAATGTTCCAACAATACGGGAGGGACCACACTTTGCCACGTTTCCATGTCTACGTCGTTCTCTAAGGATAGTTTTTGTTTTACATACAAACTTGCAACGGTATAAAAAAATATCTCTTCGGTCAGATCGGTCAGAGTTCCCATCATAAAGAAAATTCCCTTAACTGTTCGTATACTTCGCTGTATTTTTTAACCCGACCGTTGGGGCAAATAGCATGCACACGTGCACAATACAACCGTCGAGGTAAATCGGAATCTTTCATCAACTCCCACTCTTTTATCCCCGTCTCGGATATATATTTAACATTCCAAAGATTTAGAAAATCTAGAAACTCTTCACACGCATGGTTATAAAACCCCAACTGCAAGAACTCGGGAACCACCTTTCGATAATATTCCACACTACGACAACCCCGAGTTTGTTTGCAAATTTTGTGATCAATTACATACGCCAAAATCTCTGTAAACAACTCCACTTGATCTTCGCAACTACCCGTCCAACCCTCGGGAGGTTCTACATCTACATCATTGCCGCACACGGCTTGTGTAGACCAGTCGTCATCTTTGTCATCATATACTCGAGTAGGGGGCACATTTGAATTCGCCATCTAACAAAAATTTATACGACACGCTTAAGAGAATGACATACAAAAATGATATCAAAATTACTGCGTATATTACTTTTGCAGATTTATTCATTTCCGGGATGCTGTATAAAAAATGAAAACACACGTAAATTTTCTCACTTTTAAATACTTTTTTACAGAAGACAGATCATGAATTTTAATAGCTCATCGTGCGATTATCTTTATCTTCAAAGTGTCAGCAATATTAATATACCCATTTTCGCGGGGGGTCCTCACTCTGTTCATCATGCGAGTCTGACGCGAAAAATCGACCTTTGTTTTGCACAATACACCTCTACAGATTTTACACCGTTGGGTATTCTCGAAAGACAGGGGTATATTAAAATAACTCTACGCGACGACGTTTATGGGTTTTTGGAAAAAATAACAAAAGAAAATTACCTTTGCGATTATATGGAACATCAAAAGGGAAACGGTACAGACAAACGGATCTTCAAATCAATCTCGCTAGCCAAATAAGGTAATCTACTTGCCCTATATGGTAATCGACTTGTTTTCCATACAAATACTTATACTCAAAACCTATATAATTAACTAATTTTTATATTTTTCCCGCAAAAAATGGAATCCGCCGTTGTAAATGTTTTTGATGGTAAAAAATATATATATTATTTTAATAATACATGTATAACTTATAATCTTGTACTGGTACCCTCTATGAATTACGACGTCACGCATCATGAAACACCGATAATACGTTTTACTGTGAGCTCCCTTTCAAAATCTGTCGGTGTAATGAAATTTTACCCCGGAGAATATATTTGCATACAAACGGTAAGCATATAAGCATTAATGCGCAAAAACAACGCTGGGTGTATGAATTGATAGAAAAAATTACGTTACAAGAATTTTTACAACGACAAATACAGGACGACGACGTCGAACTTTTGAAAATATCAAATTCGTCTCACATGCCAACATGAATAAACTTTCGCGTTTGTGTATGCAAGAAATTTATCTTAGAACACACGGTGATGTATTTTGTACACACTGCAATATTAATCAAGAAGTAGTACCCTACTTCATTACATTAGATGATCAAAAACAAAAAGACTACAAAGAACAAAATAAAGAAAAAGTATTAGTTTTATATACAACACCTTATTGTAAACTATGTAGTACAGATGATTTAAACAACTGTAATCTTCAACAACATTGGCAACAGCATATTAAAAAATGTTTAAGGTAAATTTACACTTCCGCCTTTAAATTGTCTATATAAAACTTGCACGCACACGGGTGCGCACTCGTTGAAAAATGGCTGTTGAAGTAGCAACAACACCGGGTACTATAAATCTATTTGATCAAAAATTAACGTTCGTCTATCTACGCGTCCGAGGAAAAGAGCAGTACAAAATTATGGCCGTTCCTAATACGCATCGTATATCCACTCTACCTCGAGGATATTTAATTTTCTTCACCTCTCACGTCGATAAACCCGTTGAAATGGGTGCTATACCCTCGAGTGGTGGTATTAAAATTACAATGGTATGTATTATTTGTCTCCTTCAAAACTCGTCTACTATTCCTGAATGCATACCCCCGTGGATTGCCTCGATCGACGCCGGTCCCGAAATTATATTGGTGAACGATAAACTTTTTGATCGAGCCCCTCGTGCCCGTCTTGCGAGTGTTACAAATTGAGGGGAGATTAGAACGTGTGTTTTCTTTAAAATATAACGTAGCATCTCTACAACCGTCAAACTACTGTCGTCCTGTTTAAGAATTTCTTCGATTAGATACTGTTCGTCGTCGTCGAAAATACGCTCACTACTATCATGCGTAAACGTTAACCAACTTTCTAGCCAAAAACGCAATTGAAAAAATCGACGCACTTGTATTTTAGGTCCTCGACTTATCGCCCAAAACTCGTAGTCATGTAACCATTTGGGGAAACGTATACGATCGTGTATTACCGCTATATATCGTATTTGCGTGTACAAGCAATCATCATAATACCACTCAAACATCTTTGACCGTTCATAATATGCATACCCCACCATTGAACGCGACAATTTTATAAGTGCAAGATCAAAACATTCTAACGCGTCCATTGCACTATACATCCATATGAAGTCTAATCGCTACCCTGCGCGCGTAACGTGATAATGCTACAAACAGGGGCATTACCAATACGTGTGTTTGACATAAAACTTCGCGCACAATCTCCATGATAGAACATTGAAAATCGTCTTGTTTTAATATATTTTCAATCTCTCGACTGGTCGCCGCGTCGTCAAAGGGTAATAGGGGTTCTTCTGTGGCAAAATTTACATAGTAACCCCGCCAAAAACGTAAACTAAAATATTGTCTTGTCATCACTACGGGTCGCCGACTCACACAAAAATATGCGTAACGACGATACCATTGAGGATCGATTATTTGCTCGTAAATCACGGCCATGTATCTTATATTTGTATATACATAGTCATTATAATACCAATCGAAAACAGAACGATGCTCAAGCACATGACTATGCTTTGACCATAAATCGCGAGACAAATTTAGAAGAGCCGTATTAAAAAGCGCAGAGTCTCGATCCAACTTAAAATCAACCATTTTAATTCTTTTCAGAATGCTCTTCAAGATCTAAATAAACGTATCGCACCAATAACCGACGAGAAATTTGATCATGATCTAGAACACAACCAAGACGCCACTGTCAAATTTTTTCAAATCGATGATATATAATTTGTTTTAATATGCTAAATATTCATCGACAAAACAATACAAAGAGGACTCTAATTTACCATAATTATAATAATTATCATATAATTGATATGTACTGTCTAAAATCGATTCAATGTCCGTAAAAACATTACAATTACTTGTGTCGTTATAATATTTTAAAAATAAAATTTTTGCATAATTATGGGATAACGTTTGCATTATTCTACACCCCGTAGTCATCCATGTATATCTACTAATTTTACCCGTATATAGTTTAGACAACTCGTGTTGTGTAATATAAGCTAAAATTAGTTCAAAATGTCTTTTCGCGTCTCCATCGCTTTGCATTCTCGTCGTCTGATTCTTCGCGGCGTCGTTTCGTGCTTGTCGTACGATGAAACGTGTAATCGCCACAATATCCTCGAACTGTTAGTTTATCTAAGAAATTTCCCAAATACAATAAAACACTAGTCCTTTCAGTACCCAATACGTTCCACAGGGCACGCACATACTTCGCTATATCTAACACATTATTTCTAAACGGTAACATTGACAAACTAGGAGGTGTCACTATATACAGGGCCTCTTCAAAATTTGCTTGCGACGTATTGATCACTCGAACCACACTATCTTTGATACTAAATTCTAAACACAAAGAATAGTTCATTTTTACTTCTTAGCAACACACATACAGATTACAACCGCCGCAATAACAATCTCTTCCAACATAAATTCAATCGAGAGATGAAAACCATCTTTTGTTTTCTCACACTTGATCTTCATCTTAACCATTTACTAATATCACATGTTTTAAAAAGATATATTTTACACGTTCTCGAAAAATGATTTGTGACAGGATCACACCAAACAAGGTAATTCAGTTATGTGTGGAATGTTTCTGACACGGACGCTGAATTTAACCCGGTGAAAAATGATTTGTGTGTTGTGTTGCAACATTTGTCGAACATTGATCATAATATACAAATGACAGAACAAGAGCGACAATTATTAAAAGATATAAGTCAAAAAAAATGTGTCGATAAAAATTGTCAACATTGCAAACACAGTACGGTCCACGATCCTCGTGCCCACCATACGCTAAGATACTGTGCCGAGTGTCGTGTATACGTGTGGCGCACCATGAAAGATCGACGGGAGCAGGAGTACGATGAAAAACAATCAAAGATTCGACAAAATCCTGCAAGTGAAGAATACGTGCATACGGGTCGTGTTTTTCACTGTGTCCCACCGATCTTCGAATACCTGCATATCAATGAAAATAGAAAATTTACAAGCCCACACGACAATCTTGAAGACGCGGTAAAAGAGTATCGCGAAACCTATCACGCAGACGAAACGACGCGTATCATGCAAGTACAGAAAAAATATCGCGTCGATCAACGAGCCGACACGCTTCTCGGAATGTACCCGCAAGTCGATCGCACAGAACTGATTCAAAAATTATATGCTGTTGAAGATGGTGAAAAGGAACAGTTTATACGACTTTGCGAGCTACCCGGAGGCTTTTATCTGTATTTACAAATTAACAAACGTCACATATTTAGATCTGCAAAAAATGACTTGCATGCAGCCATCAAAGAATATCATAACTTAAAGCATTGGGATTTCAACGAATTATAATACCTTTAAAATAAAATCGTCTTCAACTTGTTATCAGGATCTTCGGGTTTAATACCAAATAGTCCAGTACTCGTTTTTACTCTTTTAACCAGCTCCTGATGCTCTTTTTCCCGTAGCCGTTTTAGATCTTCCTTTTTTTTTTTAGTCTTGGCCAACCTATGATAATTATTGAGATTCACACCCGTCTCTTCCTCGAATTTTTTTAATGCTTCGTGTAACTTACTCCAACAACTATTCATTAACATCTCGTGACAAGTGCTGTGCTTCACGAACGCCACAGCACCACTGGGTAGTATTGTGGGAGGACTTGGTGGGACTTTAATATTTTTTAACAGCTCGATTTGAATACGGTGTAACAAAATATGATGAACAAACGGGGTACCCTGCACGAAGTCGGGTATCAAACCTTGTTTTAAAAGTAGTGCCTCCACTTCACTCGTATCGAGCTTCCCCCCCTCGTCTTCTGTAGGCCTAAGCAATATAGTTTTCCCTTCTAAATACTGCAATACACATTCTTCCCACTTCGAAGACTCCATGACGCTCTATTGACATCGAACCCGCAACACTGTTTTTATTTTAAAAAAAACTACATTTATTGTCATTTTACTTACATTTTCAAACAGCTTTGAGTAAATTTTTTAAAAGCGGGGGCGTGTCTAATCCGAGTGTACTTATAGAGTCGCGACGTGAGTGATATATCACTGGCAGAGATGAATAACAAAGAGTATCTACAAATACTTGAATATTTAAAAACGAAGTCTATTGATATAGTTGGCACCCCCCCTCACGACATTGGTCCCGGTAAAAAGATTCATGCTGTAGAGAGAGAAATCGAAGATTGTCAACAAATAGCTAGACTCCTTGTTATTACAAAAATTTATTACGGAATTTCGCAATGTCGAGGATTGTCGTTGCTGGACATTGAAAAAGATGCCGTTATTCGTTCGATAGTTTGCAAAGATGATGTGATGGACAAACTATATGGCGAGCAACTACTACAAACAATTGAATTTTCAGAAACTCCGAATATACATGTTCAATCTATTTACGATGTTTTACTGTGGAATACTAAAGCGACTGAAATTATGGTGAATGCCTTTTATGAAAACTTTAATACTCTTACGGTGAAAACAACTATGCCTTTTCCTACCGGTCTAACCAACTTTTCCAAATATATGTCGGGGCGCTTAATAACCCTCGCTACAAAACATACTAATAATATCGTGGAAGGTACTTTACTTTACCGTATGTTAGCCGTGTGTATTTATTCATCGTTCAATATTATTCGCCTAGTGAACTTGTTCGGGTTAGATGCGTGCCTAAGAGTTTACCCACTATTAAAAGAAAGTGTAAAGGACAGATTTTCTTGGATTGCTTTTGACGAAACATTACCGTTAGCAAAAATAGCAATAATAGAAGATCAGATCCATGTAATTTTGTGAAAATATATTTTTTTACTAACTATTTACGGTCTAGAAAATTTCCAGATAGACGCACAACACAAGAAAGAAAAAAAAAAGACGTGGAACCCAGACGATGTATTCTGTGAGATTGTTTTTTTTTCAAAGACAATTACACACAGTACACCGTTCGGTAATTCCGTAAACCACAAAAGAAGTGGGGGCGTGTGTAATGAGCATACCGCCCTCTTAGGGTGAGAATCGAACTCACTTTGACTTGGGACTTTTATTCCCCAACGCGTTGCCATTCCGCCACAATAGATGACGCATACAATCAGCACGCACGCGCACCCCACATTATACGTCTACTTCATCTCGGTATATATCCACGTTTTACTCATCTCGCACAATTATTACGGTTACATTTTAAACAATCTTTATTTCTTTAATTTCGCGCACGCGCACAAAAACTCTTAACACCAATAACGCCAACCTCGAATCCATACTCCGTTCTCCAGTCGAAATCACACCCGAGTCCAGTTTTAATGAATCCGGTCCTTTTTTGTCATCTGTCAATCAAAGATACATACTAAAGACTGGACTGTGTTATCTCGATTCTGCAGACTGGACGAATCCGCAACCCGGAAACACATCGACGCGCGTCACGTGACCCGCGAGCATAAAAGACCGCGAACTTTCAAATCCGAGCACTTTGGTCGACCGCGGCTTTGGAGTAACATCTCGCCCCAGCCCTCCCAAAACGTTCTCGTAAGAACGCGCCTCCTCCCCCCCCAAACAAAAAAACAAATCTCACGCCCTCCAGAGCGTGCGGCAGGAGAGCACATTCCCGAAGTCACATGACCACAAAAACCCCCTCCGTCCGTACAGCCCACCACGCCCATGGCCAACGCCCTCTTGGACACTCTCGCGCAATACTAATCCCAGTTATTTTTTTCTGGTCCCCGCTCCCCCTTGTTTTTTTATTGTATATATATAACGACTACTCATGCGAACAAACGTACCTCACTTGCCAACCAAAAATTGAGATTTCCTTAACCAACTGACACTGCAAATCATGACTACAGAAAGGTGCCATGACACATAACAGCCAATACTGGTACATGTTACCAATGTTCACATAAATATCGTACCAGGTGCTGTCCTTGCACACAACAAAACCACATTTCTCACATGCGCACTTAAAGTACGTCTTTGTATAGCTTCATATCCACATAAACATGTAACAGACATTCTAGGGTAGTGTGTTAACCCACACATACGTTCTCTCGTAATTTCTACCACCTTACTTATATCCAACCCCTTCGAACTAACAAGCTCACATCTACTACACACGGCGGTGTTTTTTCTCAAATCACGACTATATATCTTACTGGAGTCCATGTCAATTACACCTAATTTAAAATCGAAACACCTAAAAAATCTTTCCCATGTGTCACAAACACATTTTACAATCATAAACGTCAAATCAATGGGTTTTCTAGACTTCGATTTTCTCACACAAACTAACGCACACACAAAATTGTTCACATTCCTCCCCCTAATTGCATTCCTCCCCCAAGGAAAAGGATTTACGGTCAACAATATGTAATTTGACAACAAACACACTAATTGACCATTAACTATATATTTGTTAATATCCAAGGCTTCTTCAGTGGATTGTTAGTAGCAATATTAAGATCCTATTATATATATATACAAGCATATCTAATTAAAAATCCTAACTTAGTTCTATTGTAACAGAAGTAATCAACATACTAATCATGCACTAGTGCGCAGCTCCTATTGGATCAAGTTCTAATTAAAAGTGTTAAAAATACTCTAGGTTAAAACTCCTAATTAATTCTAGGTTAAAATCGTTCTATAGGGTGTCTAAAAAAATGCTATGGAAATTCAAGAGGCTAAACATAAATGTGGCTAAACAATTCAATTTTTACATAGGACGAAAGAACAGATATTTAGCTTTTCAATCATACTCTTTTTAAATCGTAACAATGAGAAATCGCCAAATAAAATTTGCTGGTCGAAACCACATTCTTCCACCATTGGAGTTGCATGGAAAACAAACAAACAAACAATTCCCAAGAGGAAATTAAAATTGAATGTTAAATTATCTAAAATAAGCTCAACTCTTCAATCTTTGTCTTAGTGAGCCCATAAGAACGTCCACTATTGCATTAAACATGGTTCCATTAAACATGGTTCCATTAACCACTGAACAGAGAACATTCATAATCAAAACATTTTATGAAACAAGTACCTTGCAGAAGGCTTGTGTTGCTTTTGGATTGATTAACTTTGCATAATTAATGTATTTTGAATTCCCAACAGTGGAAGAAAGTGATATCGACCGACAATTTTTATTTGATGAGTATGTGGACATTTCTCATTGTTATGGTTTAAGAAAGGTATCATAGCAAAGCTAAATAACAGCTTTTTCATCCTATGTAAAAATTGAACTGCATGGCCAGAAATCGCGGACATTTGAGCCCGCGCTATGTCCTCAGCGGCGATTCAAACAATGTCCTCAGAATTCCTCAATACCTTCCGATATCCATCAGTGTGCTGTTCAAGCGTGCTATCAAAATGGCGACAGTTCAGAAGCGTGCTCGAACTGTCGATTACAGACAATTAAATTCTTTTTCTTCAGCTGTATTATATGATACAGCCAGACGATCAAAGAAGAGTAAATTTTTTGAAGT
The DNA here is from genome assembly GCA_902702795.2 of Paramuricea clavata. Taxonomy (NCBI): domain Eukaryota; kingdom Metazoa; phylum Cnidaria; class Anthozoa; order Malacalcyonacea; family Plexauridae; genus Paramuricea; species Paramuricea clavata. The sequence goes on along the minus strand of CACRXK020000686.1, from coordinate 185 downwards.
GGAGCGGGTTATCACAAGGCGCAGGATTCGCTACGTAAGTTGAAATTTGTCATTGTGCAGTTCATCGTTGTCTCATTTTTCACCTACATACTGTATATACAGTATATATATATATTGATATGTAGAACTAACTTATCCAAATGCTTACACTGTACGGACCCATTATATAGGATTATGAATACTTG
>CACRXK020000685.1:46360-71029 GCA_902702795.2 Paramuricea clavata | reverse complement strand
CTATATTTTCCGCATTTTACAACATTTTGCAACGAAACTTTGGAATATTACTAATTTTGTGATGTTCTTTCAAGCTGTATTGAAATTTTTGTTGAGATCAAAATTTAGTCTATTACGCAAATGGTCAATTTACTCATGAATTGTTAATGAAGTTTGTGATTTACGCCTGTATTCTAAAAGCTCACTCACACTCAATGAGTGAAGGTTCAATCTGAGCTTCTCTTGAGTGTCAATGCTGTTTTTGAATAGCTGGAGGGTGAGTAGTCACATAGTACGGTGCGACACTAACCCTCCAGCTATTCAGTCAAAAATAGCACTGACACTCGAGGGAAGCTCAGATTGAACATCTTTTAGTGTACAGGCGTTAATTGCCAGATTACATTCTATCACAGAATAGGAAGGTACAGCAGAAGCGTCACTCGAGTCGGTTCTCTTATTGTTTTACGTCCACGAAAATTTTAACTCCCTCACGCCATCCTGGCCAGTACAACCGGAAGTTTTTATCAGGTTTTGGTAGGTAGAAAGTGCCGGTTGTACTAGCCAGGATGGCGTGATTGATGACGAATCGCTTGTAAAAACGCGGACAAATATTTGATGAGCGACGCTGCTGCTGTACTTTCTTATTCTGTGATTCTATTGAGGCGCTGATGTTCCAAACGGTCAAAATGTTTCAAATGTTTATTTTAATTTAGGCCGGGTGTCCTAAAAAAAATTGGACACCGTTTGATTTCATGTAACGTAAAAGCTATAAAAGCTACCGCAATGAAATAAAGATCATTTCATTCAGAAAGGACTAACATAGATTTTGATATATAGCACTTGAATTTACATGCAATATTGTGCGAGATACAACCAAAATAAAAATACTAATTATTTAACAAGCATAACCACATCGGTAATTATAAGGTTGTTTTATGCTAATTTTTGGCATTTTCAAAAACAGTAGTTCAACGTTCAAACATCAATAGCGCAGTCAATATTGCATGTAAAATGTAAATTCAAGTGCTATATATCAAAATCTAAGTTAGTCCTTTCTGAATGCAATGATCTTTATTTCGTTGCGATAGCTTTATAGCTTTTACGTTACATGAAATCAAACAGTTTCCAGTTTTTTGGGGGGGACACTCGGTAGTTAGTACGGTTTCGCACGTACAATTATAGTAATACTTACGTATACACCCAGGTTTAGGGTATGTCGTGGCATCACCATAGAAACCAATTTTGCAGAGCTCGCACTGATTATTGGGACCATTTCTGGTATTATAGATACATTTAAGGCAATCACCAGTTTCGGAGTCACAGTTCTGAACGGCATTCGTGTCAATGTTCCCATTACATTTACATTTCTTGCACGCGGTCTTCGGGCCTCGGATGCCAGCCGGATCTCCAAAGAAACCATCAATACAAGAGTCACACAGGTCACCTGGGGGATAAATAATCAATAAAATACAAGTAATCAATAAAATATAAATAATCAATAAAATACAAATAATCAATAAAATATAAATAATCAATAAAATACAAATAATGAATAACATATAAATAATCAATAAAATATAAATAATCAATAAAATACAAATAATCAATAACATATAAATAATCAATAAAATATAAATAATCAGTAAAATACAAATAATATATAACATATAAATAATCAATAAAATATAAATAATCAATAACATATAAATAATCAATAAAATACAAATAATCAATAACATATAAATAATCAATAAAATACAAATAATCAATAAAATATAAATAATCAATAAAATACAAATAATCAATAAAATATAAATAATCAATAAAACATAAATAATCAATAAAATATAACTAATCAATAAAATATAAATAATCAATAAAATATAATCAATAAAATATAAATTATCAATAAAATATAAATAATCAATAAAATATAAATAATCAATAAAATGTGTAATCTCAGTTATAATAGACGTTTTACACTTTTGCCTCAATGATCGCGTTTCTTCCTATCTTACCCTTATTCTACCCTATTCTTATCATACCATATCTTATCCTAACCTATCCTTTACCTACTTATTATTATTAGGCTTACGATATCCTTAGCCTATCTTATCCTAACATATCCTTATCCTACCCTATCCTTATCCCCTTATCCTATCTTATCTTTATTCTTTCTATTCTAGTTTGTGTATTTCTGCACGTCTGTTTATTTCAAAACTTCAGAGAAGTAAACTCCTATCGATCCAGACAAATTTCTGAAGAAATATTTCGAAATTTATAGACAAGCTGTCAGGAAGTTTGCTTTGAATTTTAGGTTAACCTAGGGTTAAGCTAACCCAGATTTGAACAACCGGCCCCTGTTCTTAATCTATGCCTACATCGTCCTAACTCCTACCTTGATGTCCCTCAGGACAATCCGTACACTTGACTTTTGAACCAATCAGAATGCACTGTGTTCCAAACACACACGGACATGGCTTGCAGTCGTCCTTATTTCCCGCGGTCGGGTTTCCATAGTAACCTTTTTTGCAACTTGAGCAATCATCGCCGACGGTGTTATCCTGACAGAGACACTTGCCCGTGTTTGGGTCACAGCTGTCTGCATGATTATTACATTCACATCGGACACATCTGACGTGAGATAAACGAAAGATAAATCAGTGGTCAGAGCCAGGGGCGGTTCTACAATCTTGGACAGAACTGGTTGAGACTATATTCTCCCCCTATACCAAATTCGCATATTTTTATGATAAACTCCATGTTGAGTCATGTTTCCCTTCTTAAACCCGCTCCCCCAACTCAATGTAGAGCTTGTGTCATGGTATATTACCAAAAGTTGTTTCGGCGTTGTTCACAACATTGAACTGGGAGGGAGGCGGGACAAAGTTTGTTTTGTCAATGTTCAATAACTTTGTAATATTAGCTGGAATGGTCTCAAGGGTTTTGTCCAAGATTGTAGCTTCATCTGCAAAGAGGGGTGCGGTTTTCCATGGGGTGGTGCATGAGGGAGCCTTACTGCCCACTCTCCTCTGCAGTCTGCAACGCTACTATCCCAACATTATCATTATTTGAGATGATCGAATCTGCATGTTCGTCGTTCTGTTACGTTTTACATTATCCTTTGTTTATATCGACTTTTTATCACGTATGCGTGACTGGACAGTCGCTGTAGCACAGTACAGTAAATTTGCTTGTTAAAGTTGTAGTATATTTGAAAATATGGCTGTATAACAACCTCGACATGATGTTTGTGATGTTACTCTGAGTGCATATCCACACCGGGCGAGCTTGAAAAATATGCCCGGCCACGGTGGGAATCGAACCAATGTAATCTAGTAATATGGTTTTTTTCTGTGTTGGTGTTGTGTAGTCAGGTGAATATGATGTTTGTGATGTTACCCTGAGTGTATAACCTCGACATGTTTACATATTTAATTATGATATTTTTAACTAAAGCATTCTGAGTATTTTCTCGTGAGCTCACAAGTCAATTAAATCATTTCAAGAAATCGACAGGTGCTAACAGTAGATGTTCTGCTAATCACTATTTGAAAAACAGAAAATGTATGGTCAAGCAGATTTTGATTTTTTTTAGGGTGGTACAGATTATTTTAGGGGGTGCTAGACTGGTGTCTGATTGATAAGGGAAGTGGGGGTGTAGGTGGTACTCACCCCACCGTGGGGGTGCTCAACCGCCCCTGAATAATACTAGGTAACAAGAAATGCCATACCTATCATAAGATGAGCCATTGACCGTCTCGTGTTTATGTCCTTCACGACAAGCACCACAAGACAACCCCACATAAGGCGGGGGGCAGGTACACTCCTCAACCCAATTGACAAAGTCGACAGAATTTTCATCTTTCACGGCATATTCCAGTGAAATATCATCAATAATTCCGGTGCCTTGGTCGGAGTAAGTCATTCGAATCTTTATTTCGTCCAAGTGGTTTAGTAAACGTTGAAACTCGAAGGCATTTAGCTGTGGCTCCCAGTCGAACGACGGATCCTCGTGGAGACGGTATTGATACAGCTGGAATCGACGTGTTGGTACGGGATTGCCTATGTGGTGATGAATAATAAACAATTATTGAATGAGATTGAGTGGGATATGAGGAATTATTAAAGTGTCTATATCATGGTTTTGGCGTTTGCATATCTTGAAAGTTTAGGGTATTTTAAGACACTTTGCAATATATTTTGCTATTGAAAAATTTCATTTTGATGGATTTATTAGCTCTTAAAGTTACCGGGCATGACGTCAAAATGGGAATTTTGTTGCAATGATACAAAGGAAAACTGATTTGCAATTCTCCTTTTGACGTCATGTCCGGTAACTTTAAGAGCTAATAAATCCATCAAGAAGAAATTTTTCAATAACAAAATATATTGCAAAGTGTCTTAAAATAAATGTTCGAGATATGCAAACTCCAAAACCATGATATAGACACTTTAAAGTGCGACAAACCCAAATATAATTTTTGGTATGTGTAATATTTGGATCATTCTAAGAAGAAATGTAATGTATCTTTATAGTAAAAAAACCTCATCTTGATCAACATTTTCACTGTCAAAGTTTCCAGACACATATGATGTAATCAGGTGAAATTTTGGTACAAAAAAAAAGAAAAACTAATTTGCAATGCACCTATTACCTAATGAACAAAATTTTGATCTTGACAAGTCTAGACAAAAATGTCATCACAGCTTGAAAGAGCATCACAAAATTAGTAATATTCCCAAGTTTCGTTGCGAAATGTTGTAAAATGCGGATAATATAACTCTGCGAAGTTTGCCGTTTTTCAGTCATTTTGTATTACGCACGGGAAATTGATATCGCTTTCTGAAAAAAGGTATCAATTTCCCGCGCGTAATACAAAACGACTGAAAAACGGCAAACTTTGCAATTTTACTAATTTTTTTATGGTCTTTCTAGCTGCGGTGATTTATTTGCATCTCCTTGCCTAGTTGTAAAATTAGTCTATAATGGGAATTGCCTATTTGTTAAATCGAAATAGGTTTACCTTGCCCTGTTAGAGAGGTGGATATTTTCAGTCCATCTTTGCTTTTCGATATCAACATGATGTCATCCTTCGTAAACTGCATGTTAGCCGTATCAGCAACTTTGAAGCGGAACGACAGTATTCTGGAGTAACTACTGCGTTTCATATTGAGATATGAGGCAGGTGCTGTGAGGTAGAGCGAGTCTTGATTGATCGATGTAACACCAAGGCTTTGTTCACCTGCATTCCACGTGGACAGCTCGCGAGTCACATCTTCTCCTGAGAAATACAAAACGTTCCGTTACTTGAAGCCTTTATTACACACGGAAAAACGCACAGATCGTTACAAGTCTGCAAACAAGTTGTTACAAATCTGTTCACTGAAGCTGTCAATGTCAACAAAAGTTGTAAGCTTGATGGCATTATCAGACTTGTAGCAAAGTTGTTCTATCAAGTCTGATACAAAATAACAGTAACTCCGAATAACATTTTGATTTTTAATCGACGTTTCGACTAGTTTGTAGTCATCCTCAGGATTAAGAATAGTGTAAAATTACAGATGCAGCTATTATAAAGCCAAGAAAGGCGGAGCTTAATCGGTCAATGAAGTATGCTAAGTTCTTTGGAAGCTTTCGCACCGTGGTTAAGATCAGGTTTTCGTCTGCGTATAGCAAGAGACTCCTTAAATATCAACAGAGACCAGTGGTCTGACTTATCAATTATTTTACAGTTCCTAAATATTAGTTTAGTTAAATTAGTGTTTATAGGGTTAGTTGAGTCAGGTGAAAGTTCCATAAGGAATTTGATGTGCTGAAAATGTTCACAACAGTTGATGTGGGCGTTGATTTCCGAGTTTTCTCGCGTGCTATGCTCTTTAAGACGCGTGTATAGTAAGTAAGTCTGATACAGTCTGATATAGTCTGATATCATACATTCTGATACAGTCTGATATCAGTAAGTCTGATATCATACTGTACTTTATAAGTCTGATATCAGTAAGTCTGATATCATACTTTCTGATACAGTCTGATATCAGTAAGTCTGATACAGTCTGATATAGTAAGTCTGATACAGTCATGATATAACAAGAATATTACAAGGTTGACGACACAAGGTTGTAACAATATTGTTATATCATGACTGTATCGGACTTGCTGGAACAACCTTGCAACCAGTCTGGTATGATCAATAAGGTTGTTACAAGTTGTTAACAGTTTGTTCCAAACTTGGTGACAACTTGGGAGTTACAACCAGTGCGAAGACAACTTGTTGGCAGACTTGCTACAAGATGTGAGACTTTTGCGTGTCTATGTAAGGGACCGGTACGTACAGTATGTATACGACCGCCCCGTTAATAAATAATGCGACCAAAATATTTTTGCCGAACAGTGGTCGTATTAACGGGGTTTCACTATCATGATCATTTTCCGATTTGTCAGGAGGCAAATGGTGTCTCCAAAGAAAGTACATGTGCAGACAACATAAAACTTTAGACTGCAGAAAATTGCAAAAGCAGTTATCAAACTCATGTCACAGAAGTGGTAAAGGACATGTGTGACAACTGAACGGCATCCAATGGATACAATTTGCTACCTTTGCTATTCAAAGCACGCCATTCCTCTGAACCAAAACGGAACACGGAAGTGAGGTTGATGCTCGAGTAACCGCCAACGGACTTGCAATCGGAAGAATGACCATAACAGAAACATTGTCGGCATCCATACGGATTGTCTGCTTCCAGAGCGAAATGACCATCCAGGCATTGGTCACAGTTCTTGCCAACCACGTTTTTCTTACAGGTACATTGTCCGTTCCCGTCACACTGGAAATTATCTGGTCTGGTGCCCAGCACTGAACATTCGCATGGACTATAAGAAACAAAAGACAGGGTTTCAAAAACCGTGAAACAGAAAGGCCTTAGGGTCTGTTCATATACATGTAAGGCAAGGCAAGGCAAGGCAACCTATATACTCTTCCATTCCATTTTAGAAAGAAGAATTAGCTAGCATTACGATGGTCGCGGGTTCGAAGCCCAGCCACGAAGCCCAGCAGTTGCTGGGCAATGGACCATTTGCATTATAGACTAAATTTTGAAAGAGCATCACAAAATTAGTAATATTCCAAAGTTTAGTTACGAAATGTTGTAAAATGCGGATAATATAGCCTTGCGAAATTTGCAATTTTCAGTCATTTTAGATTACAAACGGGAAATTGATGCCCCAACACCCGGTTGGGCTGTCAATTTCCCCTGCGTAATACAAAATGAATGAAAAACGGCAAACTTCGCAAGGCTATATTATCCACATTTTACAACATTTCGCAACGAAACTTTGGAATATTACTAATTTTGTGATGCTCTTTCAAGCTGTGATGAAATTCTTGTCTAGATCAAAATTTAGTCTATAATGCAAATGGTCCATTGATCTTGTCGTTATTTTACTATGCAATTGAAGTATGGGGATCGGCTTTGCAAGCGAAATACATTGATAAATTCAACAAGTTTCTCAATCGTGCATTCCGATATGGATACACTCAGAATAAATATTCAATGGCCAAGATGATTGAGGAGAGGGATCGATTATTGTTCAATAAGGTCATGCACAATCTAGAACATTGCCTATATGAGTTGTTACCGGAAAAACGTCAACGACCTTTAAGAGAACGCGATCATCAATTTATGTTGCCAAAAGTATACACAGAACGTTATACACAGAAAGTATACACAGAATAAACAATCATTTTTAAATAAGTGTCTTTTTAATGACTTTTAAAATTTTGTTATACGGTATATACAGTATTACAGTCAATTTCAGCTGACTTTTCACCGTAAGATTCCGAACTTCGTTGCGAACTTCGCAAATTCGTTGCCAAGTTCAAAAGTTCATAATGAAATTCACGAACAGGTTTGTAAACAAAGCCTCTGATTGGCTATTAAATCAAACCAGCCAATCAAATGCCCAGTTTACAAACCCGCTTGTGAATTTCATTATGAACTTTTGAACTTGGCAACGAATTTGCGAAGTTCGGAACGAAGTTCGGAACATTTGAGTGAAAAGTCAGCTGAAATTGACTGTAACTATAACGTTAACACATTTGTAAATAATCTAATTATTATATCTTATATATGCACTGAATGTTTTAAACAATTTTTAATGACTTTTAAAATTCTGTTATACGGTATATATATTAACTGTAACGTTAACACATTTGTAAATAATCTAATTTCTATATCTTATATGCACTGTATAAAGTTGCACGTTTGTTGCAACTCCAATATTTATGATATATTTTAATAAAGACGTATGAACAAATGAATGAACTTGCGCGATTTGGACGCACTCACGCGAGACCATCTCTACCTATCATATTAACGAGTGAACAATATCACAACATTATAAAAATATTCCAGCACCTCCCTTTATCACTCAGCTTTATATTGAAGGAAAAAGACTCCAGTTCACTTTAAATCTAGTCGCACGATTAGACTGCAATGGACCATTCTCCAATTAACCAACATTTTGATCTCAACAAGTCTAGTATTAGTAATATTCCAAAGTTTCGTTGCAAAATGTTGTAAAATGCGGATAATATAGCCTTGCGAAATTTGTAATTTTCAGTCATTTTGTATTGCGCACAGAAGTGGTAACCATTTCCCGTTTGTATAAATCTAAAATGACTGAAAATTTCAAATTTCGCAAGGCTATATTATCCGCATTTTACAACATTTTGCAACGAAACTTTGGAATATTACTAATTTTGTGATGCTCTTCCGAGCTGTGATGAAATTTATGTCTAGACTTGTTGAGTTCAAAATTTTGATTAATTGAGGAATGGTCGATTACTACAAACTTCTACACATGATTCCAGTTACAAACAGAGATCTAACACTAACCTGCAGCCACTTTCAGAGAAGCCATAATAGTTGGGCCTACATCGGTCGCACTTGTCCCCAGTCACCCCGGGTTTGCAGTAACACCTGCCGTCTCTGTAACACTGAAGACTTTGGGAACCAATAGGATCACAGTTACACGCCTTGCACTCTTCCTCTTCTGTTTCACGATGGTAATTCTCGCGGCATCTTTCACAGTGCGGTCCACCTGTATTGTTACGACAGTCGATGCATCGTCCACCCTTGCCTGTTCGCTGATAGAGTCTCTCGTCGAATTCACATGTCTCTGCCAAACCATTGCATTCACATGCTGAAACGAATCAACATAACAAAGTGAGGGATTTGTGGGCATACATTTCGAATCGAAATTTTATACATCTATTAGATCTGACTAAAGCCCGTTTTCCACTAGTAATGAAGGCGTACTTCTAGACGTATAGTCCAGTCAAATCACTATAAGTACATGGTCCTGATCAAAGTAATCGCAATAGATTTCTTTTCAGTGGTAAAGTGTGTGAAAAGTTGTTCTGATTAACATATTAAAAATAAAAAAAAAAACCCTTCGGTGGAACATGGTGAAAATCAAGTTTTTCTTACTTCTACCTATAGAAAACCATTGCGGACAAAATGTTGAAATTTTGAAATTATTTTTTTGCAAATATAACATGCATAATTGGAAAGCTTAGAAAAAACTAAAATATAGATCATTAAACGGTTACCTTGATTTTGCCTATCCAGCCGCAGTTATACAAGATTTAAAATGCCATAAATTTGTATTTTGTGCAAATTTTGCGCTATTTTTCCAACATTGAGCTAGAATAACGACAAACTGACCAGTAAATTGAATATAACGGTTTAATTGACCTTAATCTAGTTTTTGTTTAAGCTTTCCAATAATGTAGGTTACATTTGCCTAAAAATGATTTCAAAATTTGAACATTCTGTCCACAATGGTTTTCTATAGGTAGAAGTAAGAAAAACTTGATTTTCACCATGTTCCACCGAAGGGATTTTTTGGGATTTCTAGTATGTTAATCAGGACACATTCCCTCACATTTTACCACTGAGAAAAATTCTATTTCAATTTCTTTGACCTTTGGTCACTCAAAACGTTGGAACATTGTCATTGAATTTATTAGTCACTTGACCGTGTCATTTGAAATATCATCGAGAATCAAGATGGTTTCTGAGATAAAAGTGATTTACTCTCTGTTTAAGCTTACATCGCTTTTGATTGCTGAGGAGGGGGGGGGATTAAAAACTGTGTTAATGTCAGTGTGTGGTAATTTTTAACACATATGACAAATGTTTTGCTTTCCTACTCCTTTTCCTTTTGCCCATTTCGACCTATAAGGTTCAGTTTGTTAGTAATTAAAAAAAAATCAATCCTATTGAATTCTAATCCAAAGCGGAATCTGGTAAACGGGCCATTAACATTCCGGTTTCTTGAGCCAAATATGGAGTGTGTTATCATTGACGTGAACCACAATAGAGACGGGAAAAGGAGTGTCTAATTCTCATCACGTATAGGATTACAAGTATATATTTAAACATTGTTCCAGTGCCAAAAACCGTTTGCCCTGCCACACCTTGCTAATCGAACCAGGGTCACGTTATCTCTACGTGATGACAGTTTCATATGCGAGAAATCACGTTGTTTAATGCCTGGTTACACCTGATAAAACTACATAACAATGGTGGAATTTTTTTCGCATGTCGCGCGTTATTTGCGATGAAAAGCATTCAAAACCCAAAATCGTTTTGGCGTATCGTTTCGTGGCATTCTGACGCTGTAGAATTGTCTAAAAATTCAAAAAATTCGTTGTCTTACTCAGAGACCAGATTCGAGTTCGTATTTTTTGGTTTCCAAACGTCACTTTAAGTGAGTGAACTTTATTTAAGCACGGAGGCTTGTCATCGAAATTGAGATGACCTTCCCAGGCGCCGTGACATTTGAATTATTTACAATATCTACAAGAAGAGTGATACCCATAAAAAATTATTATCTGAGGTGGAATTCCTAATTTCAATTGGTATTGAATTCCATACGACTGATATAGGGCGCCTTCCTAACCGGTCAGACCCGAATTCTTTCCTCTGTATCAATGGAAAAATCTGGTCTAAAGCGACCTAATTTTCATGACCTCGCGTATCGTGGCTGTGAATAAAGTTCGCTCGATTAAACGGCCGTGAAAGATAAGATGAGCCTGATTTGTGGAATATTGTGAAAATTATGGACAACATTTTTGTTTCATCCGCCTATCTTCTAGTGTCGGCCAACTTAAGTTATTCACTTTAGCGCCTAAACCTTTGGTGAGCGAAATATTTTCGTTAATGCTTGTCTTAATAGAGGACGCGCAGTGATTCAATTCTACAGTGTCAAAATTATTATTATGAAGCAGTTTTTCATATTTCCGAAATGGTTCTGAAATAATACCGTTACGGAACGGATCAATTCGCGAGTGTTCTAAAGAGGACCTCGCTAGCAAAAATAGGCACAACCTGTAACTATACTTCCCAGTGCAAAGCACCGTTTGTAAAGCGTCTCTGCCTATACTAATGCCATCGTGAAAGTCTTCAATACCATGAAAGTCAAGAAGCTTTCTCACAGAACGTGATTTTCAGAAAGGTCCTGACACAATTAATTTTTTTTATTTACAATATTCAATAAGAATTAATGTTAAAACCCTAACACATGAAATCAAATACTGTATGAAATATTAAAAATACAACAATCTACATGGAAATATCAGTCAGACTTAAATATAATCAGTGAATACCACGCAAATTTAGACGGAAAATAATCCAATCATGTCAAGTGGGAATTTTATGAGACATTTAACGAGGAACGAAATGTGAGAAGGTGAAAATGACGTATCCATTGTCTATATTTGGCGATGATTTGCTGCCAAATAATTATAATGCCAAAGCTGCTTGTATAATCTGCCGACCCTATGACCCTCTTTAATAAGAACTCTTAAATGTGAATTTTAGCAGAAATCAATATTCGGATTTGTCAGCTCACATTTATGAATTTATTTCTAAAAACAGAAACATTTGCATGGTATACTATCCCTGTTCCGGATTGAATCATAGAAATTACATCGGCGCAATATATGCAAATTAGATCGGCAAGTTACACGCACGCACCCCTGACTCAAATGTTTACATACGAATAGTAGAATACTATTTTCTATAATACTTTCTCAATATGCTATGTTAGAAGTAAGGGTATACCATAATCCATTTTAAATGTGAAATATTTCGTATCTACATCGCAAACATACCAAGCATATTTATGCGTCTGAGCGCAAAATATTAATGAAGCTGTATGTTATTTTTTTTCTAGAAATGACCACAGAACAACTTACGAACGCTTAATTTAATAAAGCTGACTAAAAATGGTTAGAACAATATGGAAAATGTCGTCATAGACAAGTGTGGGATTGTTATACATGCAAAAAAATATATATACTCAAACGTAGGGGTCCAGTGTAGGCTGTGATAGCATCTGTGGTTTGTATGTGAGCTACTGACATGAATGAAAAAATTTCGATATTTCGAGAAAGGTCCTTTATTAAAAGATTTTGAAATGAGTTTTAGTTATGCTGATACAAAGAGACCGTCATTTATCATGCAAGTATACAATGTTTATCTTAGCATTTTAATAATTGTATGCCCTGGGGTAGCATGCAAAGGTCGAAAAAATTTGACACGAAAACAGTGCTCCGCGCAGTAAGCCAGTGTGCGATGAAAAGTGTTCAAAACACGAATTTTTTTTACGTTCCTCTCAAAATTACTTTGTTTTAGCTTTATTTTGTAGTTTACACATAGTTAGCAACCTTTTCAAATGTATCTGGCGGTTGAGAAACACAGAATAATAGTTAGATATTCTCAATTTAAATACAATTATCATTGATGTTGTAAAATTGACGCCATATTTTATACAGCAATACACTAAGCAAAACTTACTGAACTTCAGACATCATTTTCTCTTTGGCGTACCATCTAAAATCTCTTCATTTTAGCATTATTTTATAGATAAAGCACTAAACATACTTTTTAAATTTGTTTTCCGCTTGAGAAACGTGTATCAAAAATTTAAAAAATTGAATATGGAAAAGTATATTCAATAGTTTTGGGCGCGTGTTACGTAACATACAAAAGATTCTTCTCTTAAAAAGATAGCCAACTGTATAAACTACAAAATAAAGCTGAAGACAAAGTAATTTTGGGGTAGTAATACGCCACAGAGATATTATCATTTCAAACGAATTAAGTCATTAAAAGTTGTTTGTTTTCATGACTGAAACGAATATTCAATTAATATCAAGTGGAAATTATATATAGGAGCAGGATTAAAGCTTATATTTCCATTTGGTACTTGGAATTGGATCCTGTAATGCTATATTTTGGCAAAATCGGATCATAATTTTTTACTGTATCATTAAAGAATAAAAGAACTGCGCATTTTGATTTACTGCTGAGGAAACGAGTAGAATTAAGAATTCATCTTCCTTTTCTTAATTTAAGTTTTGAAACTCAATCTTTTCCGTAATTTTGAAGAAACTGTGGCAAATATGAATAAATTGTAAGAGAAGAAAGTACGTGATCGTTGTATTTTTGTTCAAAAGTGCTGTCTGAATGCGAGCGAGAAATCTTATTTTATACAAACAAAACCAAAAATGTTCTGGGGGGTGGGGTGTTTACATTATCAACCCTATTCTCTCCAGGGGTGTAGTGAAAGGGGATGAACCTCCCTTAGGATTTTTACCAAGACAGAAATAATCTTTGATAATATAACAAATTTTTGTTATCTCACAAGAAACTTTTAAAGGGATTTAAACTAATCTGAGCATATGAAAAAAACTTCACTAGATTGCAGCCTTATGCCCTTATATAGGATAAATGAATCTACAATTTTCTGGCAGTTCATACCCCAAGGCTTTCCTTGAAGAGCCCCCCCCCCTTGTTAAAATTTTAGGACTATAACTGTCGCTTGCTGAAACCCAAATATTCGTGTTTACCCACGATCCTCGAGAATCTACCCTCGACCCTCGAGAGTATATCTATAAACATGAATAGTGATCTCAAGTTTACACGCGAGGCTCGAGGTTAGAATATCGAGCCTATATATAAACATGAATAAACATGATGAACACTACGAATATTGACATCTTGTGAACTCAAGATCCGAGCTATTTAATTAAACAAGATAACAAAAATCTTCAAACAGCTAAAAATATTTTAAATAGCTCGAATCTTCAGTTTACAGATTTTAATATTCCGATTCTGTTTCACCTTCTATTTTATAGCGAAACATAAACCCCTTACCTTCACAAGCGTGTGCATTCGTACTGGTCGCCATTCCCCATGGTTTGTTATTATGAGTAGGCAAACATCGTTCACAATCTACGCCGGTCGTGTTGTGTTGGCATTGGCAGATATAAGTCTCTCCCACGGTCTTATTCTTACACTCCGATGCGTGCCCATTGCAATGACATTTGCCTACAACGGTGAGATCGATGATGGCATAGTAGTAGCTCCTCAAAACATCGGGGTCTCCAAATATATCGTCCGCAAACGTATTCAGGCGATCCAGATCGAACTTAAGCGAGTAGGCGCGAATCCAGTCTTGTAACTGCGGTAACTGTTCGATCTCGTTTCGTCCTGGTCGATTCGCGAGTGTTCTGAAGAGGACCTCACCGCCAAAAATAGGCACAACCTGGCTATATTTCGAAGTGCAAAGCGCCGTTTGTAAATTATCTCTGCGCACGATACTGTCAGGGAAAATGCCATAAAAGTCCTCACATGCTCGGGAATAATACTGGTACGCGATCCAGTCCCCATCTTTATCCGATGTGGTTTGTTTAAATATGGCCATTGATTCGGGCCGCAGCGAGCGGAATCTTAAACGAATACTAACAATTTCGAATGTTTTGCCAAAATCGAGAGTCAGCACGACTTTAGATAGACGAGTGCGTCGGTCGAATATGTTATTTCGCTGGAATGTGTATAGAGTGTCCGACTGCCACCAAGAGTAATTTCTATCGTCTTTAACGTCGGTGATATAGAATGGGATGTGTCTTGTCGCCTCGTAACGGCTATCACAAGTCTGACACTGCTTTTTCTGACCGGTAGATAACGTTTGGACGCAGTACTTGCTAGGAGGTGTACCGCAGGTATTGTTCGACACCACTTTGCGCCGATACGCGGCATTGACGAACTCGGGAACGCATCGAATCGGCTCCGATCTATCGTTGTAGCATTTCATCTTATCCACGTTCGTTGGGACCTGCGCGCAAACGCAGTACAGTAGAAACGCAGCGGCAAAAATTAGCCTGAAATGCGTCGTCATCTTGAACGCGCGAGTTCGAACTCAAGAGATGATACACACAAAAACCGTCGTCTGACAATTTCGACTTCGACGTCTGATGGCGGGCAGGTCGAGCGAAATTAGATCTTCTGGCATTTATCATAAAACACAACATTCTTGCGCTGACAGAAAGGTTCGATTCATCAAAGGAAATGTGTGTAATTAATGGCATGTAATGAAACCCGGAGTCTGTTTCGGACTCAGGTCTGGACTCATAAGCGACTCTGAATTCGAAATTGCCTTAAAAAAACTCATTAATAATGAGGAAAACAGAAAGAAAATCATAAGCGTGTCGCATCTTTATGTGTGATAAAGATTTCCCTTGATTTACATAAACTTTAACTTTGCTTTTCTCGACTTACACAACGTATTTTTTGAAAATTACTTCGCCAATGAACTTACTAGATCGGTCGTTTTTGAACGGCAATTTAAAACATTCGCAGTGCGTGTTTTATCAGACCTAAAGATACTCGGCTTCGCCTCGTATCGTTATATAAAACACTGCTGCTCATGTTTTAAATAGTACACAAAATCCCGGAATCGAGAATCCCTAAAATCGCATCAAAATTCCGAAAATTTTCCGCTTTAAAATCCACGAAAAAAATTATATATTGCAGAATTTTGAAATAAAAACAAAATCCTCATACTTTTTTTCAGAGTAATATAGCACCCTGGGTTGGGTTTAAAATCCGCTAAAACTTTGGAGCTTTAGCCATAGCATTAGCCGTTTTTAATATTTGGTAGCAATAATAACTATATGCATTCGTAGAAGGGCAAAACACTCTAAAAGTCTCGCGCTTTTCGAAAAACTCGCGTCACAAAAATTCGAAACTCCAAAGGCCGAAAAAGTCAAAAACATTCCTGTATAAATATACTTGAAAAGGTTTTAAATTCATAAAAAATACTCTTTCATAAATATATAATCTACTTCATGTAAGTTTAGTCAGAAGTAAAATACGATTGGCCCGGCCTGAGTCCAGGTTTCGTTGTATGCCGTAATTACTGCTGCCATCTGATTGGCTCAAAGGTCGTGGAATTCCCCTTAGGGGTCTCAAATATACCGACCTTTTTTGGCTGCTAATATTTCTCACAGTCACACACCCTCAAATTTGTAAATCATTAAGCAACGCATCAAACCTATTCAAGAGCTCCGCATATCTTAATTGTTTAAATGGACAAATATTGCGCTTAAATGTGATTGTTAAGCAAATATACACGCGTTTGCGTGTGTTTTCTCTACAAGATAAACAGATAGGCTCAGATAAGCACGGGAAAGGCCGCCGGTGTAGCCTAGGACGGAAGCACAGCGTGCTAAGGTGGCATCATTCGACAGGAAACATTACACTTCCCACCGGGGTGAAATATTTTCATAATTTGAATTGCAAATTTTGTTAGCTACAAACAAATTGACAATTCTTGCCACTGTTTGTGAGAAAAAAAACTGCGCGCTTGTAAGATTTCATTTGAACTTTTAAAGTTTTTGTTCACTTGACGTGTGTTCAAGTAGATTCTTTTTAAAATTAATTTCTGGCTATCCTAGCCGGAAATCGAATCATGTCGCTGTTTTAACATACCCGTCATATTTTCTTTTTTTTAACTGTCTTTGCTATTGTAGGTAGTGCCAATCAAATGAACAAGCTTTCGTTCGTATAGGGATGCAACTACCTGAAAATATATAAGGAGAATTTCGACTTTTTGAGCGAAGGCCCTTCGAGTAACTCCAGACGAATTAGGGCCTTCGCTCGAAACGTCGAAATTCTCCTTATATATTTTCAGGTAGTTGCATCCCCACCAACGAAAGGTACGCCAAAGACGCCAAAGACGATGGGGAGACTGGAATTCAGCGTTAAACAAGTACCAAACTTTACTAATGGATGATCAGCTCACTGAATTAGTGAGTTTACAAAGTTTGAGAAAAATTTCGATACATAAAGTATGAATAACAAGCTTTCAAAATTTGGGAAAATTGCCATAAAATATATTAGTAAGGTGAATTCAAATTTGACCTCCACTACAGCTACAATTAAGGGACCATTAACCAATCAGATGCATTTAATCTTCCCGATTAACAAATCACATGCGTACTTGGTCAATGTTGCACTTGGGGCGTGCGTCCTCCCAAACTCCAATACATTTCACTGAAGTTTTCGCAATTTGTTAAAGCTCAGTATGCATACTGTATTTATCTAAATGTGATCAAACTTCGTATACCTATTTATAAGCCTTTTGGTTTCTTTTGGGCTTCCGGCTTTTTATTCCATATATATTTTCTATATTCATTGTTATTTTTCTGTGGCAAAAATACATTTGATTTGATTTGATTTTGGGCTTCTCTTTCCAGGGGCTGGGTTCATCTCCTCGTTTTATTACTTCTTAATATTCACTCTTAAGCTTGCCCCGCACAGGTCAGGCCTTAAAATATCGGTCAGTCATGGACATTGTCCGATCCATTCAGTCGTGAAATTGTCCGACGTAGAGAGGAAACCACTAGTGGACATTCTGTCCGACCTAAGTGAAACCCGGCACAGTTAATTTTATTCAACTGTGGTGAAACTGAGGTTTATTCTTTGTCCGACCCGAGTGTATTGGTGTCGGACCTAACTGTAACTTTGTCCAACGTAAATCAAAATGTATCCTAGACCTAGTCCACGACTAGAAGCGCGTATGTTCAATGGAGAATCAGAGTAATTTATAAAAAGTGAACTGAAGTCTGAAGATGGCCGGGTAATCAAGTGCGGGCAGTTTTCACCGTGGGGTTCGGAAATTTATTGCCAAGATTCAAATAGTGAATTTTCCAAATTGTCCTGATGTTAATTTGTGTTCGCATTGATACTTATTTCCAAGCCAAACTGGACTCAAAGTCATCAGATTTCCATCGAACGTCACAATACACATGTCCGACCCAAACTAAAAGTCATCGAACATTTCGTAAGCTAGACGGTTCTCTGACAGTCTCTGTATGTGGTTGCATTATTTTGCGTCAAAAAATTTTGCAGTGTATTCGTGCTTTTATATAGCTATTTGAATTTTCAGAGAAATGCGGTCTTCCTAAAACTTGCAAGTGGACTGGGTTCTCCGCTACTGCGGTGAGGCCGCAACCAGTAGCTGAGTGACTGAGCAAACAATCCGCTTTTCATTGCTGTAACTGGACATTACATCATAATCGCGATCGGCTGTCTTCCTGTAATAAAGCCTATACATTGTTTAGTTTATCACGCCACCCAACCAGTAATGTCAATGTTATTTTTGCTGGCATGATGCTGTTAAAATGTTATCAAAACCCCTTCTATGTAAACCATGCCACCTTTTGATAATATAAATCATAGTATGACCATGCACAGTTAACAAAGGCTACTGAAATATGTAATGAACAAGCTTTCGTTGGTAGGGAGTGCAACTGCCTGAAAATATATATTAAGGAGAATTTCGACGTTTCGAGCGAAGGCCCTGGAGTTGCTCGTCTGGAGTTGCTTCGACTTATGAGAATACTTATGATTTATATGTGGTTTACAGGTCAGTAAACTATTATAGTAAAGATACGGTTTCCGACATACCATATCGCTTCATATATTTGACGGCGCCGTATTTGCGTGTAAAATTCACATCGCGCTTGAATTGCTAAGTGTTGTTGATGTTATTTGCAACTTTCGCGGCAAAATATTCGGCAGCTCTAATATTTTTTTTGTACTATCTCCGTCGAGTCGCGTTTTAAAATTTCCAAAAGAATCGCAAAGATCTCCACTGAATTTCGCAGAATCGCAAAGATCTCCAATTTCTGGTGTGTCTCCATTAAAGTCTTAAAATTGACAATTTTGGAGTTTATCATATAATGTAACCTTGAATCAGTGTCTAAAGCTTGGTTCACACTGACAATGTTGTCGGCGATTTTGTATTTCTGACGGATGCAAATCGTATAAGTATAGAGTATAGAGTCGCAAAAGTATAGAGTCGCTTTTCAGAAGTAAACAATTCTCAGTCTTTTGCTTGTCATTCATTCGATCACATTTGCCAGGAGGAGAAAAATCGCCGACAGAATAGACCTTTCCCCTTTTAAGTGAAATTTTGATCTAGACTAGCCTGGACAAAAATTTCATTACAGCTTGAAAGAGCATCACAAAATTAGTAATATTCCGAAGTTTCGTTGCGAAATGTTGTGTGCGGATCATATAGCCTTGCGAAGTTTGCCGTTTCTCAGTCATTTTGCATTAAAAACGGGAAATTGATAATCAGTTTGATCATCTGATTATCAATTTCCCGTTTGTAATACAAAATGACTGAAAAACGGCAAACTTCGCAAGGCTATATTGGCCGCATTTTACAACATTTTGCAACGAAACTTCGATCGGAATATTACTAATTTTGTGATGCTCTTTCAAGCTGTAATGAAATTTTTGTGCAGGCTAGTCTAGATCAAAATTTCACTTAAAAGGGGAAAGGTCTATTCCTAGTAGTGCGGGACCAGGCTTTAATCTCGAATTCTCTTATGAAATACCTTTGTGCTCATGCACTTAATAGACAACTTGCATGTTAGACTAATTTTTGATTTAGGCAAAAAAAAGTGAATTCCCGTAAAGAATTTATTAAAATAAGTAAAATTGCAAAATTTGGTTACGAAATGTTGTAAAATACAGAAAATATATTGTATTACGTGCGGAAATTGTTACCATTTTTGAGTCGAAAATGGTAACAATTTCCGCACGTAATACGAATATGCTGAAAACATGCAAACTTCGCAAGGCTATATTTTCTGTATTTTACAACAGTTCGCAACCAAATTTTGCAATTTTACTAATTTCATTATTTTTAACCGTTGTGTTTGATTCCCTTCTCTTTACTTAGATTAAAATTTAGTCTAACATGCAAGTTGGCCATTATACTTTCGAAATTTCTCTGAACAACTTAGAACGTCTTTACTTCGATGTTTGTTGTGTAATTACAGTACAGTACATGCATTAATAATTCCCGAAATTTTTCTGGAAATATTTTATCATCCGTAATTCTCGACCGCGTCAGGGGGCCACGCCCCAACTCCTGTGGGTGGTTGCTTCTTCAGTACATTATTCCCCTAGCGTTATTACATACCATAGGTGTCACCTGTCATGTAACAAAGTCGGTGGGATCAACGCTGCCCCTGTCACTCTGCCTTCTTCAAGAAGAAAGTTGTATGTTGCACAAGCATTTGCCTGCAAATAAATGTGTACAAATATTAGCAGCACACTGGCGCTGAAAAGAGTTGTTTCTATTTTTTTCCAAAACTTTTTTCAAATAATTAAATTATGGCTGGATTTTGAGGGTGGAAGGTGTACTGCAGTCATAATTTATGCCAGCAATCTCCCATTCTCCAATTGACAAATAAAATTTGGTGTAGACAGAGTAAAATAATAAACTTAAGTATTTTGACTCATGCAAACTTTTCACCTTGTATGAAACCAGCTCACATGCAAGCATTCAGTTTTTGCATCACAAATTTGATGTAGTACTAGTCCTTTGAAAAGTTGGTCAAAATGTTCATCAAAACTTGGTCAAAATATCAGGACACCCTCAATGTTAATGACATTGCGAAGTCACTGAGAAATATACATCATACTGTAGCAAATATTATAAATGCTCTCACTGTGTCTTGAACTTCCAAAGCAATTTGTCTCTTTCTCATTTCCCTGTGAATTTCTTCATCCAACCTCACAACCTTATCACCCGTTCCAATCACAATAATATCTGAATAAAAATGAGCAAAAACGAAATAAGAACTCATATAACAATTAACAATTGGAAAAAAACCCTGCCCACCAGGGCTGAAAAAAATATTCATTGGTCCCAGGAAATTTTTTGAGTTCCCAGAAAATATTTCCCCAAGAAAGAAAAAAAGATAATTGCAAAAATTTAGATTTAAGGAGAAATTCGGCCAATGTTGTAATGTGTAATTTATTAACTACTATTTTATGAAAGGACGTATATCAAGAATAAAATTGCCAAACTGTGGATTTTAGTGCTTAATTAACTGATTTCACATCATAAATAGAAGCAAATGAACTTGTCAGGAAACATGTCAAGAGCAAGTTGCTAGTCTGTATGGGGCTATATATATAGTCTAGTATCTCAGTCAAACTAACACTTTGTGTGCTGTATGTAAACAGAGTTAAAATAAATTATTATTATTATTCATTCCACATGCATATATACCGAAACTTACCTATACGTGGCTTGACAAGGGCAAACAACTCTAGACTTTCAAGACAGATTTCGTTGGCATTTTTTACCTAGTTCAGAAAAAAAAAATCTTTACCAGGCCTCGAATTTCCCTGAAATCAATCGACGGCAATGGCGTTATAAATTGCCGTAGAACGTAACAGCTGTTTACTGCAATTTTGACAGTTTCCATGGCATTTTTCAAATTACTCGTGTGTAATAAAACTTTAATTTTATTGTTAGACTACGTAATTATTTAGTTGTTTTTTTTCCGAAGGAAACTGAGACTAAAATAGTGATTTACGCATGATTTGATCAACATCTGAATGCAAGTATCAAAATAGTAATGCACAGAGAATAGTACAAAAATTACACTATACGGCAAAAAATTGCTGTTGTTGCCGCAATGATCCACATCTTTTTGTTCTCCCTCTACAGAAATTGCCGCGATAAAATTCAAGCCCTGATCTTTACACAATATAATTCAATTCAAATAGAAGAATTGTTAATTCAGTTTCTCGCTCTTTGGTGAGCGGATTTCAAAACAGGCTTGATAGGGGATGCCCATGATTACTGGAAGTGCCCCCGCCCATGGGGACTTTCAGACTTGTGTTGATAAGATAGGCGGCTGTGGAGAGTGATGTACAGATTCTTAAAGTCACCCAGATTAACTAGACAAGTGTATAGCAACACGACTGAACTCTGTAACCAAATTATAATTATTACAATACCTGGTCCACTACTTTCATTCTCCAACAGGCTAAATCAGTTTTACAAAATAGCATGTTGTTCTCGAAAATAACCAGGCTATAAAGTTAGACCAGGTTGAGGAAAAATAACTTCGTTTGAAAGCTTTGAGTGAAGTAAGGAGAGCAGAATTGATATTTCAACTACTAAACAAAGTAACCAACAGTGCACCTTGTGGCACCCATCGGCTTATTTTGAAAGCCCTGCCTTTGCCCCCTTTTAATACCTAAAGTATCATTCATACTCGAATAATCATTCATACTCGAATATGTTTGGACGCTTGTGCTTTAAATTATTATTTATTTAAAATTGGTTGTAAATTATCTCCAAAATGTACTCGTGGTTTTGAAATTGAAACTATTAATAATTATTTTTTACATTGTCCAATTTTCGCTGCTCACAGATTGAAGCTGCTCACCTCTGCTGCTTGCATTTTTGCTGATAGATGGCTTGCATTGTCCAATTCACAAATAATAAAGCTTTTTTTGTTTGGATCCTCATTACTTTCTGAGGATGAAAATTTTCCAATCTTTTACCACATCCAAAATTTTATAAAAGAAACTAAACGTTTCCATGCTCAGGAGATTTGAATCTGTTTGCAGTTCATCTTTCAGTACTTCCTTGTGTATATAACTACTGACTGTATTTAATATTGTCTAATCGATTTGTGTGTGTTTTTTCTAAGTAGCTATGTAAATGTGAAGTGAGCCCCCTAGATGAGCAACCAGTAGCTCTTGGGGCAAACTTCTTTTTTAAATTAAATATTTATTAAAAAAAATAATAATAATACCTAAACTATAATGGGTCATTCCTGAAAAGATTCATACTCTCCCAAAGAGGAGATTTCTGTGGGAAATTAACAAGGAGAGAAAAATTTGTTGTTGATAATATAGTAAGTGTGTTAGGACATCCGAAGGGGGTAGGGGGACCGTACTTAACTTCCAATTTTCTCTGTGGGAGAGGTATGGATGTTTTCTGGAATGATCCAATACTAAATATTCTAATTAATTACCTTCCAATGCAAAAACAGTCCAGGCAATATGACCAAGGAGCCAAGCACTCTAGAACCATGAACAACAAATCCTTTAGGACCGTATCTTGTGACATATGCAGGCTTGTGCTTGCCAAATTTCTCTTTGGGATGTGTGATAAAGTTGACTGATGTCTTCAAGTGTTCATCGTCAATATTATGATACAACTGAGTTGCTGTTTGGACACTATAACAGAAGTAATATTTATTTAAATTTTCACCCATTTCAAAGGAAAATTAGGCTTGGAGATCTCATAGAAAGGGCGCAAAATAAAGACAAAATCTGAATTGGTGTGTGTGAAAAAACATTGCATATTATCCATAAACCCAGCAAAGTTTATTCAATATTATCCAAACATTTACGCTATCCAGAGTATTTGATCATGTTCATTGATCATTTGTTGTTGACACATGCAAGACTGCATGTACGATATGCGTTTTGGGATTTTCATTTAAATTCGCCATTTTTGGTCATAAAATTAAAGGTCTTTATTTAATTTCTTTTCGGGTTTTTACAAATAGCCCTTGGAATACCACAAAACACTATTGAAATATTTATTAAACTAGTTTATGTATGGATCTATATTTGTTGTCAAAATGGCATTCTAATTCCGTCGAGTATGCATTTATACTTTCCCATGTTGGTTTGTGATGTGGGGGCTGGAGAAGGGGTGAATACCATGATGGATTGGAACAAGTCGGTGGATGAAATCCATCTATCTATCTGTCTATCTATCTACCTGTCCTGTCTGTCCATCTCTCTATCGGTGGACGAAATCTATCTGTCGACAGCCCCTAAGCTGCAAATGCCCCTAGTCTGCAAACAGTCTATAAAACAGAAATTTTGTTAATTAATGCACCCAAATGTACCCTACTTTATTATTTTGCTCCCCTTTATCTATTCCTATAGAAAACCCTATGGGAATTTCAGGCTATTCTTATAGGAATTCCTTTTTAGACATGCTGTAATTTCCTATAAGAATTTCTATTAAAGAATTTATATTCCTAGTGCACCGATATGACTGTATCCAGAACGGCATATCGGTATTTTTGTTGCCGATATTTTAACGAATTTATGCAATACAATTCTGGCTAATATTGTACATTTGTACATTTGTTTTGTACTGTCAAAACAAAATACAGTCGAACCTGTATTAAGCGGTCACCCTCGGGGATTTCGCAAATGACCGCTTAATCAGGTTGACCGCTTAATACAGGTCTTGTAGAAAATCACCACACGGCTTAAATATAACATTTAATATAACTAAATTTGAACTAAACAGTAATATATTTCATTGGTTTAGAAATTCCGTGCGAGTATCACTTTCATGGCTGAAGGGAAAGGTGACACAAGAAATATTTAAATTGCTTGAATAACACGTTCACACGGACTGAAAAGACTGTTGACACTTTCAGTGATTACGGAAGTTCGAGTAATGAGATAAACACAACTTAA
>CACRXK020000685.1:0-46339 GCA_902702795.2 Paramuricea clavata | reverse complement strand
TAATATATTGTATTATGTTTCATGTTTGCTGTAGTTACTTTCCACTGACCGTTTAATACAGTTTCAAAACAATGAAAAATTAAGTTTGGGACCGTGGAAAGGGTGACCGCGTCTGCTTAATAGAGGTGACCGTTCACTAAAGGTCACTTAACTAGTATTTATATTATGAAATTTTCGGGACTTTGCCACATGACCGCTTAACAAAGGGTGACCGCTTAATACGGTGCCGCTTAATACAGGTTCGACTCAATCTCGTTCCCCGAGCCTGCGATCCTCGGGAAGGAATCGAAGGCTCTGGGATAATCCATTACCGGAAGCCAAGAATCATGGCTAAGATTGAACTACGCATTCCTTATCAATGGCCAATCAGATTCCTCCCTGAAACGGATTATCCCAGAGCCTTGGATTCCTTCCCGAGGATCGCAGGCTCGGGGAACGAGATTGAGGTTCGACTGTATTAAATATGTCTATAAACTTTTGCATTTAGCTCAAAACAGATAATAGTAAATACCTTCTCCAGATTGTACAAAGACTTATATTAAAGATATTTCTTCTTAACTTTACCAAAACCATCATTATAAATATATATATATATATATTTTAGAACATTCAAACTCAAAAATTTTTCACATGGCAGCCATATTGAATTATTCGCGCTACTTCATGTATGACAAATATATTCGACTAATTAAAATTAAAAAAAGAACTACGAAGGGTCTTATATGAAGTATTCTCAACGCCGGAATTTGCATTTTTCTGCCACTGATCTTAAAATGACAACTGAATAATAAGAATGATTGCCTCGGTTTGAAAATACTTCAAAGCTACTAAATATAGATTTGGTCTGATTAGATCTTTTCTAGTTTGTGAATTTTACGCAAGAAATGGACCTTTTCCTTTATAACTAAAATTTTGATCTAGACAAAAATTTCATCACAGCTTGAAAGAGCATCACAAAATTAGTAATATTCCAAAGTTTCGTTGCGAAATGTTGTAAAATGCGGATAATATAGCCTTTCGAAGTTTGCCGTTTTTCAGTCATTTTGTATTACGCATGGGAAATTGACAGTCCAATCGGGTGTTGGGGCATCAATTTCCCGTTTGTAATACAAAATGACTGAAAAACGGCAAACTTCGCAAGGCTATATTATCCGCATTTTACAACATTTGGCAACGAAACTTCGGAATATTACTAATTGTGTGATGCTCTTTCAAGCTGTGATGAAATTTTTGTCTAGATCAAAATTTTAGTTAGAAGGGGAAAGGTCCATTACGGGGCGCACAAAACTTTGTATTGCAAGATTAGTAAGAATTAGAAGGTGCAAAACCAGATTGTACTATAAATTTTCTTATAAATCTATGTTACTACCAGACATAATATTACAGTGTGGTGCCCTGACATATGCGCAAAACAATTGCATCACAAGCGTGAAGACATACTACTCTTTTGAATAAATACTAATTAAGGCTTATGACTCGGAACAACAGACTAAGGGACGGACCATTAGAAAAGTGATGGGGGAAGGGGGGGATTTTCTAAGAAGCAATATATATATTTTTTTGTACACCTATAGAAATTTTTTTTTCTCACTTGATGGCTGGAAATGTATTTTTTAATGAAATTTATAGGCTTAATATCTTCCAAGCTAGGAATTTTGTTTTTTTGCACTATGTCTGGGAAAAAATTTTTCCTAATTTTTTTCTGGGGATAATTTTTTTTTGGTTTTGCCCTCCCAATCACTTTTCTAATGGTTCGTCCCTAACAAACTAACAGACTAACAAATTCCGCAGCCGAATCAGTAAAGCGACGCCATACGTTTGGGCACCGCAATCAGTTAAACACACATAGACACCTTGACAAGTTCAGTATATCTCATATTGTTCATATATTCTGATAATATATAAAATCAATTCCATTGATTATAAATATTCATAATTTCCTTTAAATATATCTACAAATTAAATTATTTACACTACAACTTTATTTAACAACAAATCTAGTTCTGATGTTATAACTACACCATATATATAGGGTCGATTGATTGGCTTCGCATTAATAGGGAGGCAACTGGCCTGAAAAATATAAAGACAGGTCGGCCTTCGCTGCGAAACTTTATTATTATTGAAACTACCTACACTGGCGAATATTTAACAATTATTCGCCGAAGGCGAGGTAATTATCGGGGAATATTCACCGAGACGAAGTCGAGGTGAATACTCACCGATAATCACCGAGCCTGAGGCGAATAATTGTTTTAGAATAAGTCTTTCGTGTTTTCTGGTACTGAATTTTTTGTGTTTTCTGGTACTGAATCTTATTTCTTTATCAATAAACTTCCACAAAATGGCTAGCCGCGCCATTTTGCAAATTTCGGTTTTGTTATATTCACCTGTTGGCCGTGAATATAACATCTTAATACGTCAAATTTGACCAATCAGGTTGCAGGATTTGTTATATTCGCTTGTGCAAAAATACTAAACATTGATGTAACTAATACAATACGCTTATTTGAACAACATTTTGCATAATTATACTAAAATATTCTGTCCAGACCTATAGTTAAATGTACTGCGCTGCAACTGTGCGCACATTTTAAAACTGATATAGACTATTCCAAAACGCCCTATATATACAGTATTAACTAAAACTGGCAGTGATTGTTAAAACTCATTCGTTACAACAACTTTACGGCTAAATGACTGTATAAAACTACACCAAGATAAAACTGGGGACGGCATCATTGGCACTTAACATACATCGTGACCAAGAACGCTGGGTATAAAACGCTGGAACCATTTTGCAGCGAGGAATTCTCACCAAAGGGTCGCAGAATTCTCGTTAAAATTTTACACGGACTCGACAAACACATCTTTCCAGTATTTTTTGGCAAGTTCTGGAGTTCTGTAACTGCTTTGAAAGTGTTTTTCTTGGAAAAGAGGATTTTCAACAGTCATATCTTCTGCCTAAATAGAAATAGAAGTTGATAAAATAATAAGTTCGTTGAATTAATGTTTTCACATGGCGATAATATAATATATGTTCCTATATTTGTTAATTTAATATTGCAAAGTTTACAATAAAATGTAACCCGCTGATCTTCATCAGATGCATCTCAAACGTATTAATAATTCATGAGTAAATTAGCCAACCGTATTGCTTTATTTTGCTCACATGATAATACTGGATACCTGATGAAGTATATAATTTAATTCAATGTTTACAAAATTTAAAAAAAGAATATACGTTACATTACCTGCAAGTAGCCAAGCTAGTCGTGGCAGGCAATGAATTTAAATGTAGGTAGTGTAAGTAAGTTTAGAAAAATATTTTTACAAATAAGTGAAGGAAAGTATATAAAGTTAATTGATTATGAAAAATCAAATCGCGCGGACTTTAAATCTGGTCTCTCGGATTTGAAATAGTACATAATGTTGTAATACGGCTTTTCACCTACCGAAGCAGCTAAGCCAGGGCATTCGTAGACGAGATCATCCCCTTCATCACAATCAGATTCTTCATCAGATGAGTCCGAGACGCAAAGATCAGGAATACTTTCGTTGCTCGCTCTACAATCATGATAGAAAAAAACACTATTAGGAATAGGTGGTTTTCATCCGAATCTGACGTCATCGTCGCCATGTTGGACGAATATCATAAAGGATTGTCGTTGTCAGTTAAACAAATCTAAATTCATCCAAGGCGGTAACAGTCTTCTCTTTTGTCTTCAGTCAGAAGATTGGATGCAAATATCCGAAACAAATCGAAAATTGATCGAAGAAGACAAATCAGTCACTATAGTCATAAATGCTTAATTCAAGGAGTATTTGGGATCATTTCCTGGAACACTTAATATATTTCCTTGTTTGGGATCCTATATACTCAGAGAGTTGCTTAGCAGAAACATGCATGTAAGTGTTTCAATGAAAACAAGGAAACCATTGAATAACTGAGCTACCACCCTCGAAGAATTCTATTATTACCATATCTCGCTTGTTGACCTTGACTAAATTCTGAAGAATTCAGAGGCTGGCCCTATAAGGCTATGTCATATATATTATGCTTAGGACTTGGCGGAATTGTGTTTAATTCATGATTTGAAGTAAGGAATGCAGATAATGACAGCAAAATACAGGGTGTACAAATTTTAACAATACGTTAATTCAACAGTTTTGGGGTTTTTGGAGACACCCTGTACAAAATACAGCCATTTGAAAAACATTATTATACATAACGTATTACCATGGTATTACTGAAGATTTCATTCAAGATTTTTTACCATAGAATGACAAGTCCTTGCAAGGACTTGTTTCAGTCTCAATAATAAAGGTTGAAAAGCAATATTTCAAGATTGAAAAATATTTAACTCTTATAGATCGGCATTATATTTGACTTCGCCATGAATGTATAGTATCCAAAGAATTTAGTGTATCGATAGAATTTTTTATAATAGAAGAAAAAAGATCATTATACCGACTATACTCGTATTATCTTTTGTGCAAAGTTTAGGTTATTTGAATTTACAATATGAAAAGTTGAAACAAAGAGCTAAAGACTTTGTCTGTGACAAAATCGCGTGAGGGATTTACGTGTTTGCATGCACGCCTATTGGGTGAATTTACTGTAAAGGCCATTTTAATGAGATACGAAGGAAGGTAATCGTATCCCCAAATTTCCGTTTGAACATAAGAGCCCATCGCGCCTTAATAATTTCTCTGTTTAATAACCAACCCATTTTCGGTTTGCCTTCAAAGAGAGACACGATATACTCGCGTAGACCGTTTATTAATAAGATAAGCACTTGTAACGCATCCTAATTAAAGTGTTGCATTAACGTCAGCAATAAGTGTAACTACCAAATTATATCATTATATGCAGAAATATCACCCGGAGAATCGGGTGGTCGGAATTTTCGAACACCCATTCGCAGGCAAAACCCTAGACATGCCTGCGTAGGAGGCTGCTGGAGATGTTTTTAAGACAGTTCACGACTCTTTGATATTAATCCACGCAGTACTATATTGCGCCCAGCAATTTTCTTTGACTGTGTCTGATCTATATTATAGCCCCTTTCCACGTACTGCCAACAACATCAACAAAACTTTGGTTGATAGGGAAGCAAGTGCCCCTTATCAACCAAAGTTCTGTTAGAGTTTGTTATAAGTGCTTTTAAGACAGTTCATGACTCTTTGATATTAATCCACGCAGTATTATATTGTGCCTAGCAATTTTCTTTGATTGTGTCTTATCTATATTATAGCCCCTTTCCACGCACTGCCAACAACAACAACAAAACTTTGGTTGATAGGGAAGCAAGTGTCCCTTATCAACCAAAGTTCTGTTAGAGTTTGTTATAAGTGCTTATATTTAAAGTTGAATTTCTTTGTAATTTGGGGGGACCTTCAATGTTCATGGCTTTTGGCATGAAAGTATAACAACAAAGAACTTACGGAAAACAAGATAAATATAATCCGTTCTCAACATGTTAAAATGAATAAAGGCTGACATCAGATCAAAGTTTCTTCAAAAGTATATAGTTAAATGAAGTCTAAATGTCTTAAAATCGATTTCATGCATTAAGGTACACGTTTAGACGCTGACGGATTTATCCGGATCAATTTCAGATGCACTTTTATGGCATTTAAAAAATACGTGGCTTTTGTCATCTGACAACATCATAGGGCCTTTCACCTCTGAAAGAGTCAACGCTCTACTGAATGTCATGGGTTTTCTACGCGTACTCTGCCGGTTTTCTCCCACAGGAAATGTCGACAGAATTGTTTGGGATTAGCCCCCCTAACTGACCCTTTTACCGTGGCTGTGTTCCGATGAAGAGGCTCTAAAATATTGGGCTGATTGATTGCCTGATTAATAATAATGAGTTTTATTTAATATTTCTGGTGACCGATTCAGTAGAATCTGTTCTCATTAGTAATTTTACATTGTTAAAGAATAAAGATGGTTTAGGCCAACTACAAACCCAAATACACAAGTCTTTTTGTAACAATTTCAAGGGTAAGCCGGAATATATAAGTTTTGTCGAGTGTCGTTTTTTTTAATATTGTCTGCTGTGAGCAGCCCCCGGACTCCACCCTAAAACCTGTTTCATACACCCACACCACCACGGGAGTAAAAGCCATTTCTCTCCGTCATCATTTGAGCGCTTTTTGAAATAGCGTTCTAAATTTACGACCTCGTATAGGCCAACAATCCTTTACCAGCAGTCAATTTCGCAAAATTTCAGATGAAACACACTCCGGCTATTGAGAGGAGAATCTTTTGTATGTTACGTAACACGCAATCAAAACTAATCAATATACATTTCCACTTCCCACTTGGTAATGACTATATTCAAATTTTTAAATTTCTAATACGTTTTTCAAGTGGCAAACAAGCTTAAAAAGTATGTTTAGTGCTTTATCTGTAAAATTATGCTAAAGTGAAAAGATTTTAGATGGTACGCCAAACTGAAAATGATGTCTGAAGTTCAGTAAGTTCTGCTTGTATTGCTCTAAAAATATGACGTCAATTTTACTGTATCAATGTATTTTCATTATTAACTATATTGTTTTATGTTTCTCAACCGCAAGATACATCTATAAAGCTAGGTTGCTAACTGTGTTATAAACTACAAAATAAAGCTAAAACAAAGTAATTTTGAGAGGAACACTTTTCATAGCAAATGCGCAACATTGAAATTAATTGCGTCTTAACAAGATAACAAAATTCGAAACATTATACCGTTTACAAGATCGGTTATTATTCGCGGAGACTGTTTCATCTGAAATTTGTAATAATGGGATATTATTTTCCCAAACTTACAAGTAGCTGGCGTTGGCCAGTGTGAAAGTACGGGGCGTAAAAAGTTTTACAAAAAATTCTTTCACTCTTACTTAATAATGTTGATGACAGGAATACGAGGCTTGATGGGCGCGAGAGGTTTTGTCAACGAACCAACTTTCGTTTGCTCTGACGTTTTCTGAAACAAAGAAGGGGAAATAATTATAGATAATGCCTAAATTGTTAGTTAATGCTTGAAAGTGGGTCGCAAGGGGTCTGTATGACAACATTCAAATCAAATGAAAGTTGCATCATTGACTGAAATTTGATTGAGTGCAAATCTGATTTTTACGATTACATCTAAGTCCCTGTTAACCAGGATAATTGTTTAATAAACTTCTTATCACAGCCAAAACGGCAAATTAGTTTGATTCCAGTACAGTACTGAGAAAGTTCATTCAAATGATATTTATGATCATGCAGGAAACAATTTTCGTGTCACGATTCATCTCGGCTCATATGAACATCCCCTAATACTTCAGTGCGGAAAACGTTTACATGTATAGCTTGTGTTTTAATCAAAAGCATAAACGGTTGACCACCAGAGAGGTCTGGTGACGAGGTTCGATAAGAATCTATTTTATTCGATCTATACCTTTTCAATGGTTTTAGTTTCAGTAAGATGGTCTTCTTCAAACGTACTGGCTCTTGAAATTGGACGTCGTTTAATGTTTATTTTGTTATAACCAGGTTGTGCTTTTCTCCTTACCGAGTAGACATTCGCTGCTTTTAATAACCTAAAGAAATATGTAAATTTGAAATTATATTACTGTACGTAGTTTTTCTGAATGAAATGGTATTAAAATAAAGTCTTCTTAACCACAAATAGCGATGTCTGCCTTATACTCACTCGAACCAATTTTGAGTCCCAGCTAATGTCATTCCACCAAATGGCATTCCAAGACCAAATTTTATGTCTATAGAAGAATGATGAAAAAAAATTCATTCAGTATCGCCATAAAATTATTACTGAATCACATATATTAATACCCTGGAAGCCGCAGAGGGTATTGTTACCTAAAAAACCTCTGGGCCAGGGTAATATATTAATATTATCTTAATCAATGGATAATTCTAATTTAAATATGTGTATACCCATTGGTATTCAGCCCAAAGTGCAGTAGAGATATATCTTCAGTCTAAAAGATCTCTCAAATGTGCATGGGTTGGCGAGTGTAGTAGCTACGTTTTATATAGCTAACATATCTCATGAATTATTTATGCAAGCCGTAAAGCTTTACGCAATATCTCGGGTACATGTAAGTGAGAACGTTTCCTGATCGGTTTTCTGATAGAAAAGTAATTGTTGTTAATCATTGGCGCACGTAGCCATAGCGACAGGTCATTTTGGGCCAAGTTTTTAATGATCTGCATGATTCAAACCCTTCAGAAAAGTATTGTCTACTCTTTGATCTATCTCGATGTAGGTTTATTAGCAGCATAGCTTGATCAGTTACTCATTCTTTACCGTAAAAATGCTTCTATATAGATGTAAAAAATTCTTTGAGTGTATTGACTCGAAATTAAAACTTGAATAAAATAATGAAAAATTACTCAATCTTTTGAATGAAGTTACAAAATTTACTTAACTTCAGTAAAAAAAAATGAATGACTGAAAATTTGCTCACAAATTTGAGCAATTTTATTCAATATTTTGACTCATTGACATTGTGGGAGTCAAAATTTTTTGCAGTGTAATTGTTTTTTCTATGGTCATAATCAACCAATCACAAAGCTTGGCTATAGGTCGTGTGGGTTGGAAGCGATCCAATATCTGAAGGAAATTGCCAATGATTTTCCATACGGAAGACGATAACAGTTTGAGTGTAATATTAGTTCAGGACTATATTTAGTCAAAATATCATGACTTGACGTTTCCGAATTGTACTTTTGCAAACGTTTCAAATTATAACTATTTGTATGGTTTGCCTATATATTTTTTCACTGAGAAAACGCATGGTTTAAGTGGCTATTAGTATTAGTAGATCACAAATGATGATTGAAAAGTTCAATACTTTGACATATCCATATACATATACATATACAGCTAATTCAAAAAAGGTTCTCCTTTGCTACCCTGGTTCCAGGGGCTCTTTTCGAGGCGAAAGAAACGAGAGGCGAGACCTTTGCAAACCGTAAACTCTAAACCTTAACCTCTAAGCATTCAAAGCATGATGGGAGCATCATTTAATCATTTTAGGAATCATATATGGGCCCAGTTCTTAGAGACATGGTAAATATCTCCTTACAAGAATAATTCATTCACAAATAGCTGCAATATTCAACTACTTAGTTTAGTTTGAAACTTGTAGTTTAACTGTGCTTCCATTACTTTGCGCTTAAAGTTTAACTTAGGTTTGCATGCAAAGGACAACCTTTTTTGAATTGACTGTTTTCTAATGCTTTCATACAAAGGCTTCCATATATAGTCGTCTTAGCTATACATGTTATGATTCGACTGCAATTTATAACGACACAGAATATAGCATTAAGGAGTGAAAAATTTAGATAACGGTATGCTCATTAGCCATAGGTAGACTGAGTAAAACAGTTATGTAACCTCTGGCTCATATAGTATAAACCGCTATAATTACAGCATAATACTGAGAATATAATAGTTTGTTTTTGTACATCCAGGAAATTGAATGTAAACACAGTTGCACTTCAAATTACTGCATGTATAACTACCTCCTCCGCAGGCCATGCCCGTTCGCAGGTTAAAATTTGAAATTTGAGACGAAGACTTGTGTCGCTTTCACGTTAATTTGTTTCCCAAGCAATTTTCACCCGCCCGAAATTTTCGCCTCCCTGATTTTTGAAAGGCCTGCATGCGGAGGAGGAGATGGGCATGTATAATATATAGAGTCACACAAGGTCAAAGAAGTTGCTTCCACATGGAGGGAACACTGGGTTTATGTTAGAATTTCAATAGTATATATTGATTTTAGTCCGTTTTATGGAAGTGGTTCAGATCGAGTGTTCGTTATATAAGCTAAAACTATATATGTTACTATCGCAAGGGGGAGTTTCTTTTGTGATATATTGAGATTGCAACATTACAATATTATATTGAACCGGAATCATTTAACAAGAGAGCACTAGGAAACTGCAACTGGCTCTACCAGCAAAGCAGTCTGCTCGCGGCTTTTTCAAATTTCTCACTCATCAAATTTTCATTCCAATTCTACCAAAATTTAGTCCACTTGTCCTTGGGCAATCTCCATTAGCAGTCGCAAATTTTCGCCGTTTCAAAACGCCTGTTTGATATTTTGTAAGTTGTCGTGCGGATAGACACAATGGGGCTTCCTGTGTTAATCTTTGGCTGGGGTTTAACGGTATTTAACAAGCAAAACTCAACCGAGTTTTGGTTTCTGCGTATATTTCTCGCATCTGTTCATGATTCCGTTTCACTCAAAACTTCAGGAAATAGAACTTCAATTAATACTGCGGACAAGATTGTGAAAGGAGGGTCAGTATTTCCTTGTTTCTAAACAAGCGGTTGGGAACTGCATGGGAAGTTTGCTTGACTTGCTTCAACAACTTGACTTGCTTCGTTAGCCTGCATGAGGTTTCAAGTCGCACTGATCGGCTTTCGAACAACTAAGTCTTAACCGCAAGTCAAGTCGCTTTTTGTACCCGGTACCCGCGTTTTCTACCATGCCCTCGACTAATGGAGTCACAAGCTGTCATTCACTCCGAGTCCAGTCACCAGTCAATTTGTCTGCGACCAATTAGTCATTTTGCACAGTTTTTTTTATCGTGAACTTGGAAATCGCCAATAACAAATATTTATATACTTTTTATTTATACTAGTTCACCGTGGCATACTGCAACATGCCAATTTGGCTGCAACAATCACTAATTTCGGCCAGTGTCAGTGAAATGGTACTAACTTACTAGTTTCACTAGATACTTTGACGCCCGTTGGTAACAAGTCTGATTTTGCCCGAGTCCAAGCCAAGTTACAATTAGTCGTTAATCGGGTTAACGAATCACGCTAGGCACCCATAGCCATAGGCATAGTCGACAGAAAAAACATAGTAGCTAGCTAGTACTTGTCTGGTAATTAGCTCACAATAGTTAAATACTGACAAACTGATATATATGCGATAAAATATAAGTCTGAGATGATTTACAACTACGTCGACAGTGCCTACAAACCAGTCAATAAAAATTAACTAAATAATAATAGTAAATTAAATTCACATACCCGAAGTCAATACCTCATGATCAATCCTCACTCTATGAGCCGGCATTTTCTGGACAAGTTTCGGTACAAGAGTCAAGATATATATATTTCCGTTTATCTTTAAGTCTGTATACAGACTACAGTATATCCTCACTCTGTTATGAACTGATATATCACGTACGGGAACCTTTAAAAGAAATCGAGCTGATACCAGCAGGGGAGTTGTTGACTTTCAAAATTATCGCTGTTTGCACGTCAGACAAACAATATTCAATAATTATTGTCACACCTCACGCCACGCACGTAATTTATAAAACGAAAATAACGAAGACAAGTAAACAGCTTTCCAATTCTAGAACACAAGTCCTTTACTTTACTCTTGTAAAACCTTTCTTGTGTTTAGCTGTAGCCACGAGTTCTGTTGTGATATAGTGCTCTTGACTTGAGTTCTTTTTTTTACTTGTAATCTGTTCTAATTTGCATTTTAATACTTTGACGTATGTAAGCCAATGTTATTGAATATTTAATAATGCTTGGCGTGAAGTCATGCAAGCCTTCCGTCAGGGCCGTAGCGAGGGGGGGTATTGGGGGGGTGGTTAACCCCCCCAACTTTGACATATTCGGAAAATGGGATGGCCATTCGGAAAATTACGGCAATAATAGTATATGGTTTTTATACGAAAATCATGAGATTCAGGCAATTTTTGGCTAATATATGAGTTTTGATATGTCCGGAAAATTTTTTTGACCCTTAAAATGGTACACTGACCGAAATTTTTATGGCGACGGGGGGGGGAGGTCGCCAAGAATTTTCTAATATTCGGAAATTTTCTTCGTCATTCGGAAATGTTTGGCCTACACCCCCCCAACTATAAATGCTAGCTACGGCACTGCCTTCCGTTAAGATTTCTTTATGGGGTGGGAAAATAACAAATTTGGTTGGCCTTGTATTGAAATCAAAAGTGACACTTCCGTGTGTACTTTAAGTTGGTTAAAATCGTAGGCGTTAGACTGTTAGTTGACCAACGAAACCGAAAAACGTGACGTCTGCCGCCTCGGAAACTACGTCTGTACGTGATAAAAAAATTTAAACGAACTCATCGGCAACCAATGTTGACCGATTTGTTTTGGCCAGTTGTTTTGTATCCGGTATATCCCACACTTTAGATTGTAGTTGTTATTGTTGTATTATAAACATTACATGACACAACTTTTGCCTAAAACTGTCGCATGCAACCTGCTTACAAGACTGTGTAAATCAAGCACACAACTATATATACTAGCCTGGAACAAACTATATATATATATATATGTATAGGATGCGACTGTACTAACTGTTCTTAACAGGAGTCATCCCAACCCCTGTTTTGTACGTCGAATTTTGGTCGCGTCGAATGCAATTATGACAATAGATAATGAGATGGTGGAGCTTCATTATCTATTGTTTGAATTGCATTCGACGCGACCGAAATTCGACGTATAAAACAGGCCTTAGAAAAATTTAGAACTGCAGTCAGTTTCTACAATAACAGGTTGTGAGGTAGTGAGCACAGGCTTACTGTGTGACAGTTGCCTGAATAGCTTGGAGGGTCCTGGCCCTGGGTGATGCCCCCCCCGAAAAATTTTGAATTTTAGAAATCCAGAAATCAGAATGGTCATTTCCTGCGTTTTCAGAGACAGAGTGACATTTGGTTTTGTTTTTGTCTTAAATATCTTAATTTAGAACTAATTTTCATATAAAGCTCGAAAACAATTTTAGAATTGCCCATTTTAAGTTTTAGAAGTACCTATTTTACATTTAGAACTACACGTTTTGGAAAATGGGAAGACTGATGACCCCTCGGGCTCTTAATTCTTTGCCAACTCTATATCGAGTCAGTATCGTGTACGTAATCACTTAACTTAAAATGTAGTTGAATGACGCTTATCAACTGTTATTTTGTTAATCTTGAGATTGAAATGTCTCCTGTGGCCTGTAACAATTGAGTCGTAACTGCAAACTCTCACTAATTCTCATTAACTGTCATTCACATTTTATTGACGTTTACAGCAATAAACCCACGTTGCCGTTGGTGTTAGGTTTGCCAAGAGCTGTACAATTTTATGAACGTGCATGTCACTAGTTAATTGAGGCGGAATTACCTCTTTTACTCTAATATTGACCCAATATTGGCAGTAGCTATACATGAATAAAGTAAACACTATCGCAACACGACAACAATTATGTACGAATTCCATGTGAACTACGTCGCGTATTTTTAGACCCCGAGTTTACACTGTATAGGATTCGCTGCTCACGACATCTTCGTTTGCTGCCCAGGAGCAACATTTAACAACAAAGGTTTACTCTTTCGATAACTTCTGTATGTTTCTGCTCGTTACTACCATTATAAATGTTTAGGGCTTTAGGCTATTTCGTTGACTGTTAAAACTGATAGTGTTGGTCTACATATCTTTCAAAATTTGCTCTCTGATTGGCTGTTTTATTAACCGTTTCAAAAACTATAAAATCGCGTCGCGTTGTACCCTGGATTCCAGAGCCTTCGACAGTAATAATAAATTGAAGTGTCGCGAAGGCTCTGGTTCAACGTACGGGGCGATTCTTTGATTGAACCGCGCCAATCACAAAACAGAATTAGTGGTTTTAGTACAGATTCTGACTATGACTTAGTCGCTGTTTATGAGTCAGGGTTAGCGGTTAGGATTAGCATTCATTACGGGAAACAGAGACTGACCAGAAAGGACACTTGAGTCAGCCAACCTGATTCTAAATATGTTAGATGTGTCCTTAGAAGGTCTAGAGGTTTGGACGCATACAATATACAGCCTCGGATGTTATACGTATACTCTAATAGCTCTGCGTCCTAAACAGAACATGAACACATTAATTAAGCCTGGTTTCCATATGATTGTATTAACGGGTGTAAAGCCAATGATTGAGTCACGATCTTTCTCATTAGCCGAAATACAACATTTTAGAACTGAAAATACGCGGAGTGATTATAACTAGAGAATATGATTTATATGTGGTTTACAGGTATAAACTATAAACTGAATGCGTTGAGAAAGATCGTGGCTTACGACCATATGGAAATCAGGTTTTCACAAATTTAATGAGAACAGTTTTATATTAATTAATGCAATTTCTTTCCAAGTCTCCGATCGTTTTTGATAACAAAGGCTTGAATGGGGGTATTCCTCTTTAATTGCTGAAAAAAAGTGCAATTTTATTCCACAAAAAGGGCACATTTTCTCCTGGCAACAAAAAGTGGGTGGTCACCTGCCCCCAATGCCTTCAATTCCGGCCTCTGGCGGGAAAACACTTCAGAGCGACAATTCGCAATGCAAATGATGTTTTTATGAAATTTATTGGCTCGCCAACAACTTGCATTCCTGTGGAACATCGCATGCCTAACTTGTGTTCCGCGTTTGACGTTATTATAGGAAAGGTTTATTGAGTAACATTATAGTGCTTCACGATTTGCCGCGTCAGACCTGTTTATTACAAAAGCTTATACCCCCAACGAAATTTGTGAAGTACCGAAATTTGAAAAAGAAAAGACAATGCCACAATACTGATAATCTTGGACATGACTGGTTGAGACTCCCGTCCCTGTATACAAAATTCGCACTTATCCCTTATGTTATGATAAATTCAACAGTTCAATCGTAGGTAATAAAATAGATGGTTTGGAAACTCATTAGAATAACAATATAACTCATTATCTATATGTTAGTCAACGTTTATTCATAAATCTGGTTGTTCACCGTCACGTGCGCATTGTATTTTTGCCCAACAAACCAATAGCAATGTCTTAGGAAAGTTAGCTATCTGTGACTCGAACAATAGGATAAATTGGAAATTGCTATTGGTGGATTTGGCAAAAATACAATACACACGTGACGGCGAAGGACCAGCTAGATTTATGAATAAACGTTGACTAACATAGATAATGAGTTATATTGTTATTCTAATGAGTTTCCAAACCATCTATTCTATTAACTATATGTTTCCATATGGTCGCAACGATTGTAAAGATAGAGTGACGATCTTTCTCAACGACATGCAGATTATAATAGTTTTTATATAACCTGTAAACCACATTTCAAAAACTCATTAATAATTCAGGAGGAAAACACAAAGAAAAATCATAAGCGTGTCGTGGTTTTATATGTGACAAAAATCATGTTAATTTACATAAACTTTAGCTTTGATTTTCTCGGTTTAGACAAAGTTTATTTTAAAAATTACTTCGCCAATGAACTCATATAAGATGAGTCGTTTTTGAAGCTATTTAAAGCACTTGTAGTCGTGTTTTATCACATATAAAACACTCCGCTACGCGTCGTATTTTATATGTGATAAAACACTCCTACGCTTGCTTTAAATAGTACATAAATCAATAGTATTCTCTATTTATAATCACTCTGTTTATTATCAGTGTTGTATTTCGGCTGATGAGAAAGATCGTGACTCAATCTTTACGACCGTTACGACCATATGGAAACCAGGCTTTAAGCCCACATTCCCCCAACTCAATGTTGATCAGTGGTAGATTACCAAAAGTGCGTTGTTTACAACATTGAACTGGGGGAGAAGGGGGTGACGAAGTTTATTTTGTCAATGTGCATTAACTTTGCAATATTGGCTGGAATGGTCTCAAGGGTTACGTTTCACCAAAGTCAGTTTCAGGGAGTATATCTGTAAGGCCTTAAATAAAATACTGTTTATTATATAAGAGTGAAAAGTGTTTACAAACACAAAATGGGCTTTTGAAGAGAGCGAAAAGATTTAAAAAGTATCAAACGTATTAATATGTAAATTTGTGGCACTATAATGGACATTGCCCCAAGACAAACTGTCCGATTAAATTTTAGTTCAATTTAGACGACAATTGAATGAGATTGATGGACAGATAAACCGGAATGCGTGCTGACATAACACAATATATAACTTAATGCAATGGACGTTATGGACCTATTATCTAATGAACAAAATTTTGATCTAGACAAAAATTCCATCACAGCTTGAAAGAGTAATATTCCGAAGTTTCGTTGCGAAATGTTGTAAAATGCGGATAATATAGCCCTGCGAAGTTTGCCGTTTTTCATTCATACGTAATAATGCTTGAGCCCTGGTGTACCTTTTTTCAGAAAGCGGTATCAATTTCCCCGTGCGTATTACCATGGATAATAAAATAAATAATATTTTATTATCCATGGTAATACATAAATGACTGAAAAACGGCAAACTTCGCAGGGCTATATTATCCGCATTTTACAACATTTCGCAACGAAACTTTGGAATATTACTAATTTTGTGATGCTCTTTCAAGCTGTGGTGAAATTTTTGTCTGGACTTGTTGGGATCAAAATTTTGGTTATTAGGCAATACTGTAGGTCCATTGAATTAGATTGCTGGGTAGATAAACTGGAATGCGTGCTGACATAACACAATATCCTAATTCAGATTTTGGTTTCTAGGATCATAATTGACAACGCCAACGGCTTAAAGAACTTAACCTGTTGTTATGGAATTTCAGCAATCACAGACTTACGCCTGTATTCTAAAAGCACACTCACGCTCACACTCAAAGTGCGGAGGTTCAAGTGTCAGTGCTGTTTTTGAATAGGACACACCGAGAACGGTTAATATTTTTATTCAACGTTTCGACTAACTTGTAGTCATCATCAGGAATGACGTGTGGCTATATACAGATATTTCAATTAAATTGTCACCAGCAATACAGCCAATACACCCCGATTGCACTGACGTCACAAATCCTTAGAGTGTCCTCCAGATGCTCCCTAACAATATCTGTTCGGGTACAACAACCACATACAGCGCAAAAATTAACCATTTTAATACAAAATTATTATAAAGTTTTATTATAAAGTTTTACAAAATTTGCTTTGTTTACAAAATTTATATTATGCAGAATTCTAATTTGTCCTCCAGATGCATCGTCACCACCGCTGTGACGTCATGTGCAATGGGTCTATAGTCAAATGTACAACCCAAGCGCCAAAAGCACAATGGGAATAAGATATTTATACAGGGTGAAATGTATTGTCAATCGTGTATAATGATCATAGGCAATTACTGTTCGAGTTTGGAATGTACAATGATAGAGCAGTTGAAGATTACAAGTTCTTGAGAGGCTTTAGTTCCTTGATTAAGTTTCGGTTTCCGCTGATGATTATAGAGATTCCTTATGTAGTAACAATGACCAATGTCTCGATTTGTCTAATCATGGATAGTTAAAACAATGGATAGGAAACAGCTGACGCGAGCAGACCAAAGAAGACGTGACTAATTTGAAATTCGTGATGTCACGAATACAACGAATATTCAGGCCTTATCTTAATGACGTAGTCATAAAAAATAATCCGCCATTTTGGGTACAAACATTTTTATTCAACCAGTTACTCAAGGCATTTTTTAATACCATGGACTGGTGGGGCATTTGCCCCACTGGGCCCCTTCCTCTGCCCCACAACTGAAGAAAAAAATGGCCTATTGCCCCAAAGCCCTATGACTTGTATTGAGTAAACGAGTTTAACGTTGAAAACAAGTTTAAAAAACAAAATTTGTTGGTGAGCATACTTAAACTTATGTTGTGTTTGAATGTTTAGCATGCAATTTATTACAAATTTCACCATTAAAACTTTGTTTTGAGAAGCTGAAGTTTTTTTAAAAATGTGTTCTCAGAATGTAGGAAATACTATTTCAATGGGCCCTTTGGCAGTTTTGCCCCACCACTGAAGAATCCTTAAAAAATGCACTGCAGCTACTACACAGCTGTGAACCATTATATCTCTTCAAAATGCTCCAACACAACCGCAGTCAGCAGTGCCACAGTCTTGCAGCAAAAATGCTGCGTTTTCCTTTAATTTTCCTACATTTTCCGCATTCAACTAGCTATATTGTAATTCAGAATGGCCCAATAAATAAAAAAAACTTGAAAAATATACACTAAGTCATGTTTTCTCCCGAGAGAAATAGTGACTCTCAATTTTCCGGAGACGATGTCGAGGGAAACATGGAGATTCGAGAGGAACAAAACTAGCTATTTTCGCGATACGATTGCATATGTGATATAACTATCACAGCCCATTTTATACTTGGCCAATTTTATACTTGGCCCATTTTATACGGGGCTATGGTCTACGAAATGTAGACCATAGCCCCAATCAAGATTGGATCAAGTGTATTAAAGTGTGTAACCCATTTTGCATTGGCGTAATGGCATCTATATACAAATTCTCGCGGTTCCC
Organism: Paramuricea clavata; assembly: GCA_902702795.2. Classification (NCBI taxonomy): domain Eukaryota; kingdom Metazoa; phylum Cnidaria; class Anthozoa; order Malacalcyonacea; family Plexauridae; genus Paramuricea; species Paramuricea clavata. The sequence continues at coordinate 28,034 of CACRXK020000685.1, read as the reverse complement.
AATCGTATCAGTGTTCCCAATACGTATTATAAACTGCGATTTTTATTCAGAATCAGAGAGCGATATTAATGAGCCGGGTGGGAAAGAGTATTTTTGTGACCCGTGAATGCAGTGGCGTAGCCACACTATAATTTTTGGGAGGGCATATATCGAACGCCGAAGGCATAAGCCTTTTTAGGGGAGTTATCAACCCTCAATGGCGATTTCCCGTGTTTCTGGGGAGAGATTTTGCATAATTCTGAAGATTATTTACTGCAGGAAAGACCTGATTTTTAATGATTTCTCAATAATGTGGATCCTTAATTTGACTCAACGAAGCTTACTTGGTCGCGTGTGAATAGTTAAATCCAAGTTTTAAAACGCATTTTAACCAATAACCACCATAGGCATTATTTTCTGTAGTTAGATTTAGGAAAGATTAGAACTTTTATAGACAATTTGGTGAACAGATGAGATTGGTAGTCACATGGGTAGTCATCGTCCCCCCCCTAATTTCTACCCGGATTTCATCTTTTTACAAGGGCAGTCCTTCAGCCTATTGGCGGGGGGAGGGGCTGAGCCCCCCCCTTGTCTACGCCACTGCGTGAATGGTCAATATTTGATCGTGTGAAATGCTTGATTTTAAACTGTCATGATCTGTGATTTGTTCTACAGCCGTGAGGCGTGATTGTCGATCAAAAAATGCTCCGTGAAATGGGAATTAAGGATGTCTGTTTCGTGAACTGTGATTTTGATAATGGACATAATACGCGATAATAATTTATATGATCGATCTCACTCGATTGCACAAGAGTAGAAACTTCGGAGGCCTTTCGGAGATTGTCGGACGTACTCATCACTCAAACTTGTAAGTAGTTTTTAACTGCCAGGCAGAGAAGAGAACTTAAAGCGTAGTACGTACTGTACCATGCATTAAACATAATCGTTAAGCTATTATTATTATATTATTTTTATTAGAGTCTCGTTATCCGTGAAATGTGAAATTGCTTTTTTATGGCACGTGAATTGTGAAACGGTATTTTTTTTGTTGTGAAACGTAAATCATACCCCCCCCCCTTTCCCCCCTGATTAATCGATGTCGTATTTACAGAAGTGTGGGACTTTCAGTTTAAGATTGGGGTTTTTAGGGATATCACTAAGGTAATTTGTGGATAATTGAATTATTGAAGTCAAAGTTGTCAGAACTGGTTTGTATCGGTTTGTATTTTGCATGTATACTTCCGGTATTGTTAACCAAGGCAGAACCGAAACACTCAACAGAAAAAAACTAAGGGAAACTGAATTTTTCTTTCAATATAGAGACTATAGAGTATTGCTAATTTAGAATTTTTTTGTGCTCGATATTTTTTTTTGCTGGTGTTAGTGATGTTCGATTTTTTTTTCTTCCATTCGAGACATGCTCGATATTTTTTTTCGGATTTGCGCCCCCCCCCCCCATGAAAAATCAAATGGTCCGTCCCTTACCCGTTTGGTTGGTTAGGTGTTAGCTCAGCTGATCGAGGGAGGTGACCTGGACTGGCTACTGTTACTTGGACTCAGATTCAGATCCATGACAATGGCATCTTGAGCTGCCACTCCCACCGAACTAACACCTTCACACCAATTAAAATTGGTGGAAATAAATTGTTGAACTAAGCGTGCAGAAAAAAAAATCAAAACGCACGTTGTTGTCGTTTGGACGTCAGACTTGGAATGATAGATGTCACCTACTCCCATTGCGCCATCCCCCCCGTCATGTGACGTGCTGACGTCAGGATACCTGGTTCCCAAGTTGCTAACCTTGGTTATTGCATAACCTCATACAAAATTTAATGTACAGTGTTGTTATCTCGCACAGATGAAAATTCAAACATGTCACCAAAGAATGTGTGTGGGTGCATGTGTTTTGAAAGAGTTCTTGGAAATCTCAACTGTGTACTGATATTTACTGTACCTCTTAAACCGCCCATACCTATGTAGCGTCAAACCTAATAATTACTCTATATGGTATTTCCTACTCGAAATTAAGTCCAATTTTTCCAACATTATCGCCACCAAAGAATGTGTGTGAGTGTGTTTTGAAAGAGTTCTTGGAAATGTCAACTGTATACTGACATTTAAATACTTGTACCTCCTTGAACAGCCCATACTTATGTACTTATACCGCCCATCAAATAATTACTCACTCTGGTATTTCCTACTCCAATCTCAACTTGTGAAACAAAATGTTTTTATTATTAACAAATAAAAGAACTCTTGGGTCGTTGACGTAACACACTCTCCTCCGCAGAGGCTTTGTGTTTTGTTTTGGGGTTTTTCGAAGTTTGTAGGCGGGATAGTCGCGGGCTAGGCAGGCTAGGGGAAACGGCTCCGCCTCTCCCCTTTCATCCCTATTTATACCCTATAATTTCCCCCTAGCCTGCCTAGCCCGCGACTATTCTGCCTGCAAACTTCGAAAAAACCCAAAACAAAACACAAAGCCTCTGCGGAGGAGAGTGGACCGCCAGACGTAACATACTTTTAATAACTTAATGTTACAAATGGTTTCACAAGATCTTGGTCACAATTTTTTTCACTGGTAAATTCGAATTTCACTGGGAAAGTTAGGTGCTTGTAGGTTCGTTCCGGCCAAATATTAGAAAATCTGAACTGGGAATTACCTATATTGAAGATATTTTAAAGAAAAGAGAAACCTTTATTATCTTCAAGATTTATTCACCTAAATGTAAAGCTATGTGAAAACAAACTAAACTGTACTTATTCTATAACAAGTACTAGTTAAAACATTCGCATCCAATATTTATCTGATATACAAACTCGAGAAACGACCTTACAAAACGACCCATCCTATGAGTTCATTGGCGAAGTAATTTTAAAAATAAACATTGTCTAAGCCGAGAAAATCAAAGCTGAAGTTTATGTAAATCAGGACAAATCTTTATCCGATTTACAAACATTGATTAAACATTCATTTCTTTTGTATTTTCCTCATGAATTATACCAAGCGAGCTCCGCCTGGACAAAGCCAAAGGACTAACATTCTCAAAACAACTGCATGTTATTTATTTAGCTTTGCCAACTAGCGCAGGGTCACCACTGCATATGCCAATTACTGTGGGCCCTTTTACCTAACCCACCCTGTCAACTTTCCCTGTGGGAGGAAACCGGAGTTCCCGGGGAAAACCCACTTTCGGCAGAGCGTTGACTTTTACTCTTTTCACATGAGGACTGATTTGAACTCGGATTTGAACCTGCGATCTTAGAGGTGAAAGGCAAGTGCGCTAGCCGCTTCGCCACTAGACTTGTAATTTTGTCACTTAAAAGCCCCTTCAGGGTAGTGACGATAAAGTCAAATCAAATCAAATTACACACACCCGGATCGAACACGGAAATTTGGTAATCTTTTATTCACATGCACTACCATAACCGACCAACTATATATTTACTTCAGAATTAGTCGCACGTGCAATGTACGTGTCACTGGCAAGCTACCTAGCTGGACATGGACTGGCAGCCAGCAGAATTTTGAGCCCGCACTGTAGGGTTCGCTTTTTGTCACTGCATTTGGGCAACGGTTAATATTCTAATAAATTCTGACCATGATAAAAGCACAAGTATATAATAAACAGGTTATTAGTTTTATCGCTTTTCAGGACGATATCATAAATGTCCCTCATTCCCCCGTGACATTTATGATATTGTCCTTCAAGCGGATAAAACTGATATCGCCTCGTCCCTCATATGATATTAGAATGTTAGGGTTTGTAATCCAAGTGAGAATATATACATTTTAAGACCTAACCAGGAACGACTGCGAAAAATGCAGCACAAGGTCCTCTGGTAGGAATTGAACCAATTCAAAATAGGTTGTCCTTTGCAAACCTTAAACTCTAAACCTTAAATTCTAAACGCGCAAAGCTTAATGGGAGGACAAGTTTCAATCTTAGTAGTTGAATATTGCAGCTATTTGTGAATTGATTGTTCTCGTAAGGAGATACTTACCATTTCTCTAAGAAATCGGCTCCATCTATGATTTCCAAAATGATTAAATGATGCTCTCATTATGCTATGCGTGCTTAGAGTTTAAGGTTTAATTAAGGTTTAGAGTTTATATACAGGTTTGCAAAGGACAAAATTTTTTGAATTAGCGCTGTATATCTGAAAATATAAGTAGAACTTCAATATATATAAGCATACATGCACTAATGCCATATTTTCTTGGTTGACCGATGCATGCACTAATGCCCATATTTTCTTGGTTGACCCATGCATGCACTAATGCCCATATTTTCTTGGCTGAACAAGATTTATACTTTGCCAATTTTTTCCATGACAAGTGCACTCGCATACCGGGCTTTTGAACAACTGTATATGCTACTTGTTATAGTAAAAATTGCCAAAGTCGCTTATTCAGAAGACAGGCAAATACATCTTCCCGTATGAAATCTTGGCACAGAAAACTTCCGCATGAAGAGATCGGACTATATATGGAAAATATCCAGCCGGCTACTCGAGATCGCGGACAATATACCACTGGCTATCAGTTGAGGACTATATGTGGCCGTGGTGTGGGAAAATACATGCGGCTTCCTTTTAAAACAAGGAGACTCGTGATGTTTGTGAAAACTGTTCGCGACCATCCAAAGTCGCTTATTCGGAAGACAGGCAAATATATCTTCCCGTATGAAATCTTGGCACAGAAAACTTCCGCATAAAGAGATCGGACTATATATGGAAAATATCCAGCCTAGCTACTCGAGATCGCGGAGATGTTTGTGAAAACTGTTCGTGACTATCCAATTAAAACCAATAATCCTTGTAATCCTTTGTTGAAACAGACCATTGCGTGGGCAATGCTTCAGACGAACTATATTGACACATTTACGAGTGGGTATAATATTCACTCAAACATTGTACATCACGTACAAAGAAAATTAACTTTGGTTTTGAGAAATATCTATCTTCAATATCATTTTAGTTAATTTACTCGAAAAACCGTGCCGATTAAACATTAATACACACAGTGTGTCAACCTCGAACCCAGGCTTTCATTCTGCGCTACTCTGAGTGTGTATTAAAGATTAATCGGCATGGCTACGAGCCCGCGTGGATCATGCGTGGATTAAACACAAAATATCAACTTGAGAAGAAACAACTTGAAAATATACATTTTCTGAGCTCTTATTTATGCTTTCATAACGAAGAAATAAAGATTATTCACATATTTCGCCAAACACGCGTGCGACTTTTCATTAATACTTCTCGAACCGTGTAATTTCCTATACTAATCCACAATTTCAAATATCGTCAGGTTATTACAAAGTTAAGAATATTAGCTCATAGTCATGAAATTGATCGATACATTAAATACAGTCATGGCTATAGGGTTTCCGTCGCTATACGGTATGCCGAAATAGGGCGTACTTTATAGCCACAAATTGTAGCTAATAAAACCGTGGATATATATTACCTTATAGCCAGGCAGCCACGGCCCACGGTATTATACAACTATTTGAATTAAGGTTGTCCCCGAGCAAAGCGGAAAAGTCGGATACGAGCGCGAAAGGCTTGCTGGGAATCGCTAAAAAAATTAATGAATTTTTTAGCGATTCCCAGCAAGCCTTTCGCGCTCGTATTCGACTTTTCCGCTTTGCTCGGGGACAACCTTGATGAAATAGCTGTATAGTTACCTAATACGGAATATCCCATTGCATACTGCGGTTTATGTAACTATATGCCATAAACTGCTACAGTTCATACTACAGTGGAGGTCATGGCTATATAAGGTATGCGTGGCTATAAGGTATGCCAAAATCTGGCATACTTTTTAGCCACAAACCGTGGCTATATATGAGATATGCTGAAATCCGGCATGCTTTTTAGCCACAAACCGTGGCTATATATGAGATATGCTGAAATCCGGCATGCTTTTTAGCCACAAACCGTGGCTATATATGAGATATGCTGAAATCCGGCATGCTTTTTAGCCACAAACCGTGGCTATATACGAGGTATGTCGAATTGGGCATGCGTTTTAGCCACAAACCGTGGCTATATATACGTATACGAGGTATGCCGAAATCAGGCATACGTTTTAGCCACAAACCGTACCTATATGCGGTATGCCGAAATTCGGCACACTTTTTAGCCACAAACCGTGGCTATATATGAGGTATGCCGAAATCAGGCACACTTTTTAGCCACAAACCGTGGCTTTCTGCTCAAAACCAAAATGATTTTTATCTCTATATATTATTAAACTTTTGTTTCTTGTAGAAATTAATAAAAAAAGATGAAAAATCCCTGGAAAATTGACAAAGGCAAAGCTAAGGTTGGGAAAATGCCTCAAATTTGCTGTTTTCCGTTCAATTTGTTCCATGAAAGAGCAAATGTTGGGATTTCAGCACTAGTCTTTACCCTTTTCTGGGGATTTGCTTCATTATTTTTACAGAAAATTAATTGGCGATTTTGGCTACAACTAATTGCAAGTTTTAGAAAAGACATGTAGCCATTTACCATTAAAATATTTTATTACGTTCCGTAATATGTTTAAACCTAATATCCACAATTTGGACAAGTGGCAATATAAGTAACTCTAGAAGGCGAACGGTTAAATATTTTGGTGCGAAAAAATGCAACGATTAACGTAATATTTTCATGGATAAAAAAAATGAACAAATTTGAATATTCGATTACAGGTAACGATGTAGTACCACAATATATGATAGGGGGCATTTTTTTTGGGACACCCTGTATACGAGGTATGTCGAAATCAGGCATACTTTGTAGCCACAAACCGTGGCTATATACGAGGTATGCCGAAATCAGGCATACTTTGTAGCCACAAACCGTGGCTATATATGAGGTATGCCGAAATCAGGCATACTTTGTAGCCACAAACCGTGGCCAGATATGATGTATGCCGAAATCAGGCACACGTTTTAGCCACAAACCGTGGCTATATACGAGGTATGCCGAAATCCTGCACATTTTACAGCCACAAACCGTGGCTATATAAGAATCACAACAGTATATGGAAAATAGTATATGGAAATCCAATTTTCATAGTAATTGCAATTTCCACACTGTGGATATTATGCTTAGGGTTATTTGCTATACGCGATTTCTGATCGCGCGCAGTATATAAGAATGAGTATACAAGCCTATTTTATTATTTTCAGGTAAATCGATATGTTCTTGGGCGGTGCAAATGCATGAGAGCGTTACTTTTTTCCCAAGCCAATCAAGCTTGGATATATTTACATAAGATTTAAACTCATGCCCAAACGAAAATATATTAATCATGGAACAGCAGGCTTTCAATTAGGACAAATTATACACCCGTAGTCTATGTGGCACCTGCCCTGAATGACGTCCACACAACATTCACATTTTGCGATTCAAGTTCCATTGACGCTTATTAACGTTGCCAGAGAGAAGCGCCTCAAAATTTTGTGCAAATTTTGGGAGAGAAAATTATCTAAACAAACAGAGCACAGAAATCGGCTAAAGACAAAGTAAATGTTATTATAAATTAGCTTTGGTATCTGACGATTACTTTTTTTACTTTTGTCGGTCTGTTCATAGCGACGTTGGATGTCAAAACAAATCCGTTTTTAGTGAATATTTGGGAACGATTTTTGACGTTTTACTACGAGGAAAATATGATGTTCTTTAGCTTCGCAGAGGGTATAATCGCTTCTCTGAACGAAGTATTATAATTAAAGGTGAATAAAGCATTAGGGGAGTTTGGGGGATTATATTTATATTTGTACACACGACGAACACAGCACAAAGTCAAAGACGAACGGATCAATTGAATATTGTAAGGTAAACACTATAATTATAAAGATCTGAAATCATGTTGAAATTTTCTTCTCGTGTTTCTCTGAGGATTGGTTTGAATTCATCCTGTTCTGTATAATAGAATCAAAACGCTGCAAATCCTCGCATGGATATAGCGTTTAAATCGTCGCACAAGTATTTCGTACCCTTGAAATGGGTAAAACTCGCCCAAACAATCCCTGCTGTTTCGATAGCTACTATCCAAAGATACCCTAAACCTTCAAAAGTCCAGCGTTGGTCCGCTGGACGAAGCCGAAAGTGCCGAAGGGCCTACAAGAAATGTTCTAAATCTTCTTTGGTATAGTTCAGGCACAAAACATGGAAGCATTATAATAATTAAAGTCCTGAAGCCGGCTGTATACGAAGGCTGGATATAGGGCTATCCTATATAGGAATAGCAATTTTTTCAACATTTCTCAAAATGCATGAATTAATTAAAGCTGTGAAACAACTGATATATGGACACCGCGATTAGTAAAAGGAAACTTTAATTTATAAACACTAAAGTTTAATCTGGGTTATACACCAATCGAAGGTCGATTGTAGAAACTTTGAAAAACATAGCACACTAAATTTAATTTTTCTCCCCACAAATTTTTCGCCGTCGGCAAGGAGCTCCCCCCCCCCCCCCCCCCCAAATCGACAAACATTTTTGGGAAGTTTTAAGTTTATAAAGGAAAACTCGGGCAATTTCGATCAAGGTTGGACAAATTTTTGTCAGCCGTTGGCGGCCTATATGTGCATGACATCGCAAATATAGATTAAATCATTAATTTCATAATTATATGTATTCTTCACAGAATGGCAAAGCAGCATTATAATACCATCGTGATGGCAAGACGATAGCAAATTATATATCCAAAGATGATTTCTTCGACATAAATAAATTATTGCATTGCTGGGAATTAAATAGTCAAAAGATTGGAAGGCTCTTCAATATATTCAAATTAAATCGAAACCATTTACCGTAATGCCAATGTTTAATGATAATAAATTTCGAATGACCAGATCAGTGCAACTCGCTACAGCGCGTAATTACATGGAACGAAGACGGCTCGGTCAAACCATTCTGCAGTATCAAAAAGAAAGCAGAGAAATTATGAAACAGCTAAGGGATAGACAACATAGCTTCTTGAAAGCAAAATACCCGCACATTGCTGCAATGAACAGTCTTCAAATGATGGGCAAGGACGATTTTAATCCAAGACCGAGTACAAAAAGATGTAATGAAATTAATTCAAGTCGAGAAACAAGACTGGTGTCAAAATCTGTAACGTACGTTAAAAAAGAGATAAATACGTCAAGGAATAACAGAGGGCGGACAGCAAAATGTTCGCCAAATGAAACTGAGAGGATTTATCGAAAGCAGAAAAGTACAATTTCGTTGCCTTCTTTAACAAGTCGACACATCAAGCAAAATAGGAATTTGGAAATTAAATACGTTACGACTAGATTACCACCATTAGACGAGTTTCGTTTATAATAGATAAAGTTATTTGGAATGGAAGAGACTTGGAGCAAGTTGTTTTATTTTATACAGAAAGACACTATTGCAAGGAATACGAAAAGACACTGTTGCAAGGAATATAAACAGCCTGTTCAAATGGACCCAAATAATGGTGGCCCAACATTTTTCAACAATGTTGAAATATTTCGTTCGACACTGTATACGGTAACTGTTTATTTTTCAAGTCTAATAGGTAAACCACTGAGAAGATTTAACCAAATTGTAAATCTGTGACTGTGTTTTGAAACATTTGTGAAAGAAACAATGTCAAGCATTTCTTGAAAATTGTTGGATATGATTTCGGCCCAAAAATTCAATGTATATATATATATGTATATATAAAAAATTCAATGTATATATATTATAGAGACGATGTATTTTTACAGTAAGATAATTAAAATGATTTAGAAGTATCAATGTTATGGCTGTTGGGTTAAAAACACGGGCAGGAGTGTTGAATCAGTTTTACAAAAAAACACAGTTATATTAGATACAACAGTGCAACACTTTTGACTGGACACATCTCCAATACGGTCTGGCCGAGTGGTTAGCGCACTTGCCTTTCATCTCTAAAGGCCTGATTCCACGATGGCGAAATTCTTCGCGCGAAATCGTGTCTCGGCGAAATATGGATGGCTGCACACGAGTGATTCTGTTGAATTTGCACACTTTCGTCGCTTTCGCAGTGAGTAGAACTGACTTCTACTCACTGGCGCAGCGACTTTTTTTCTCGCGAAGCCTAATTTATCTTTACTGCGCATGCACCTAATTCATATGAAAAGAGTAAAAAGTCAACGCTATGCCGAAAGTCGTGGGTTTTCTCCGGGTGCTCCGGTTTCCTCCCACAGGGAAAGTTGACAGGGTGGGTTGGGTAAAAAGGCCCCACAGAAATTGGCATATGCTGTTATGGTGACCCTGCCCTAGTTGGCAAAGCTAATTGAAAAAATGCAATGCCCCATCATAATTCGGATTCCGCTATAATGGGGACCCCCTTTTAGACACCTCCTCCCTCCCTCCCCCTCCCCTGCATGCAAGCGGGTATGGCTATGCATGAAACTCTTTCGGAAAGTACGTCACAGAGGCTACAGAGCCCAATTTGCTTCACCACGAAGATTCCGACAACACTGACAATTTTCCGACGGGTCTCAACAATAGGGGGGGGGGGGGTATGCCCCCCCCGGCCACGGCGCCACTGTGCAACCAACATAACCAGAAACTCCGACCCTTGGACCATTATAGCACCATAGAAAATACTACAACTTTTATAGTATTTACGCCTATTTAGGCTTTTTGGTATCTCATTTTCATGATGAGGCTCGGAAGTATTGAAACAATCTTACAAATCGGTATTTCTTGCCAGTATCGATACTTTTATTCAAAACCCTGGTGTCAATAGTATCGAGTATTTGGTATAGGCCCATCCCTAGCAAAATTCAACCTCGCAAGCCACTAAAACAGGCTCGCTACCTCAGTGCTCGCTACTTCCAGCCTCGTACCCAGGCGCTGCCCCAAACACGCTCCAGCAGACCAGCACGTTTGGGACTATCTCGTACCCAGAGCAATGCCTGTGCGCGGGCTAGGATGCCTAGCCCGCGCACAGGCATTGCTCTGGGTACGAGATTGCGTTTGGGAGGGAAGCGGAAGTAGTGAACCTGGCCTGCGATGACAGAAGGAGAGACCCTGGGAACGAGGTTGACAAGTATTGTGTATTGTGCTGGAAGCGTATTAGAGTTATTATCAGCTTTGTCTGTTAGTGCAGTGTGCCAGGACTCTAAGGTTTTAAGTTTCCTATGATTTCCCTTGTCTATTACTTTAGCATTGGCAAAGTCAATTATATGATCTTGAGTCCATGAGTGTTTCGCGACATTCGACCCTTTCTTGCCTTGTTTCACATTCCTTACGTGTTCGGACTTTCTCGTCTTCAGGGATCTTCCTGATCTCCGAACACGTAAGGAATGTGAAACAAGGCAAGAAAGGGTCGAATGTCGCGAAACACGCAAGGACTCAAGATCATATAATTGACTTTGCCAATGCTAAAGTGATAGACAAGGGAAATTATAGGAACTTTAAAACCTTAGAGTCCTGGCACACTGCACTAACAGACCAAGCTGATAAGAACTCTAATACGCTTCCAGCACAATACACAATACTTTTAAGAAAGGAACTCAAGAAACATTAATTAAATATTTATATTCCTCATTTGTAACATAGGCAGCATAGATAGTCTCATATTTCATACCTTTATAGAATCATTTGTATACACCCGTTGAAGGTTATAGACTGATAGCCGAAAGCACGTAGAAATAAATATTTAGTCAGAGAACGTTCAATAATATGTTTCAACCTGGCTACGCATCCTCTATTTTTTCAATTATGCATATGGTTTTGGACTTTTGGTACTTGTTATGGTTTTGGTTTATAGTACTGTGACCATAGAGATTATAAATAACACTAGAGGAGGCATCGAGTTTAAAAATTGGGAACGCAGCTAATGGGGGGCAAATTCAAGTCCCGGATATAAAATCGTGCTCTCATTGGCTGATTCGAAACTCGTCACCAATGGGAACACGAATACACATCCGGGACTTGAATTTGCCCCCCAATAGTCGCGTTCCCTTTTTTTTACTGAATTAAGATTACAATGCCTCCTCTAGTGTTACTTATAATCTCTATGACTGTGACAACTGACAACGTGTTGCTTACGTGTTGCTTGCCATCACCACAAATCTATTTTCGAACCATATAATAGTGTATATGCAGACTGGGAGAGAGATTACACCAGCTATATTATAGTCCGTATGAAATCTATTTACACGAAAGCGATTGATTTACCGCCCGACTGATTCGAAAGCTCTTAAAAGTGTCTTATCCATTTGATGCACAGCAAGATATCATTTTACCACTTCGAATGTTGACTCGATATTGAACATATATATGCAAAACACCAGTCAATGACTCCTGCTGCTATTATTGTTTTAAAAATGTAAAACCATTATTAGATATGCTCAGCCAATGACTTCTGACACCAATAGATGACTCGTATTTGGCGCAAAAGAAAGCATCCTCAGTTTTGGTAATACTGTGGTTCTATAATCTTATTAATCTATAGTTCCTGGAAAGATGCCATCTGTTCTCAGAAATCTTGCAATCAAAGCTGTTTTCCGATTGTTACCCATCATTTCTGCCTATATTATTTATAAAATTTACAACACGGACAATGTGGCAGGCACACCCAAAATAACCCGAGATGAAGTTATCGAAAGGCAACGTGAAACCTTTTTCAAACAAGAAGCAGGCGGAAAGGTAATTCATTCACCACAGTGTAACCGTATCCAGGGGTCTATATTTAAGGCCCGTTTCATACATCGCGCTATCGTCGAATTTAATTCAGACGAATTTGCGACGGTAGTGCGTCGTATGAAAGGAATTAAATTCGTCCAAGTCTCCAAGACGTTTTATCCTTCATGGTCAGACGGATACAACGTCTGTACGTGGAGCGTCTTCGTTTAATTAAATGCATAAATTATGTTGAAGTCTGTTTCTGTTTTTCTGATCCCGTGGTTTTTATTGCTGGGTAATAAAACCGCATTCAGATGCTTCGTCTCGTGCAGAAAGACGTGTCATGTTTTCGTTACAAAACATTCCGGAATGTGGCTACATTTCGAGCGACATTCTTGCCAAAGACTCCTGCTGCTCGAAATGTAAAACTATTATTAGCTAATCTCAGCCAGTGATCTCGGCACAATTCCCCGTGGAATAGAATGGATCAGATGTCGCCATTCCGAGTCAAGGCATTATGTTGTCGCATTCCCGAATGTTCCGGCGCCAAAAGATGACTCGTATTTTAGCGCAAGAGGACGAATCCGCGGTTTTGGTGTGGGGGAACGAAAGATGAAAAAAAAAACGCGGATGCTGAAGCCTGGTTCAAACTGGCAATTTTGTCGGCGATTTTGTGTTTCTGACGGATCCGATGCAAATGAGTGAACTCACACACAAACGTATAGAGTCGCTTTTCAGAAGTAAACAATTCTAAGTCTTTTGTATGTCATTCATTCAATCACAGGAGGAGAGAAATCGCCGACAGAATCGGCTAGCGTGAACCAAGCTTAAAAGTCTGAATCTCTAAAACCTGGAATACTAAAACCTGAAATATATACAAGAGAAATCTAAGCTAAAATTATATTTAAACTTCGTTTCAGTGTGTAAGTAAATAAGACCACCGACTTAGCAAATAATCATTTTATACTGTCTTTTTGAATATTTCTATAAGTACTTCGCCTAAATCGAGATCACTATTCTGCAATCGTCCACAAAATATTTGAGACAAAGCCCCCTCCCCCCATTTCAATGTTGCTTTGTGCTGTAAAATTATTTTATTCAAATATAATCCCTTAGATTTTGAATGCGAATAGGACACTTGCGGTTGTTGGGTTACGTTATATTTCTGTCAGGAAGATAATAGCATTTCAACATTGAAACTGGGGGAAGGGGGGGGGGGGAGTGCATTCCAAAAGTCTCGATATATTTTGTGGACGATTGTCGGTTGTAGTGTGATTCTGGGTTTTAATATGATTCCTGGTTTTAGTATGATTCTGGGTTTTAGTTGATTCCAGGTTTTTAGTTGATTCCAGGTTTTAGTATGATTCCGGGTTTTAGTATGATTCCGGGTTTTAGTATGATTCCAGGTTTTAGTTGATTCCGGGTTTTAATATGATTCCGGGTTTTAGTATGATACGCCCCCGTGGAAATCAGCTTCGGTTGACGGGGTCAGCGTGTATAAATAAAGTTTCTATCTATCTATGATTCCGGGTTTTAGTATGATACGGGTTTAGTGTGATTCCGGGTTATGGCATTCCTGCTTAGATACCAACATGAAGTGTTTTTGAAAATTTCACAAATTTACAGTGACAAGTATAATATGTGTCCTTGTATAGATTGCTCAAGTCAAAACTGATGCTCAAGTGTATCTACACAATCGATTTTCCAAATGGAAGGACAGCACCAAAACCTACATGATTCCTCCAATCTTCAAACCGAAGCAAAGCGGAAAGTCTGTGCCCGATTTTAATCCAGGGGAAAACGGTGAAAGGATCATATACAATCACTTGCGGGAGCTTGGAAACATGGGTATGTTTGTTATTCACGATTTTGTGTTACGAGGTACAAATAAATGGCACAGCATGAAATGCAAAAGTAAAGACTACTCAGTACAAAAATCAGAATCGAACACAGGGGAGTGCGATTTTTTCATTTTCCACCACCAGCTTGGTATAATATTGCTTGAGGTGAAAAATTACGTGGGCGTTTCAGATAGCAACATAAACGATGCAAAGAGTCAACTTAAGAAAAGTCGTGAACTAATTATGAAATACGCTAATCCATTGCCAAATGATGCAACTCAGACCCAAGATGATATTCCATACAAGAAGGTAATTGCTTTGACATCCATCAAGAAAGCGGATTTTAATCGTGCCGCTTTCCCAAACCTGGAAGATGACACATTATTCCTATTTAAAGACAACTCTCAAGACATTTCTTCATTTCGGAAATGGTGGAATGAAGCAATCGAAAATCCATTATCCACGATTCAACTGTCAGCAGAAACACAAGCAGCTTACGAGCGAGCCTTATCAAGTATGTTGATCGATCGGCATATGGGCCCTGTGAAAGAAACTGAATGTTTAGGAGAACTCTATGAATCTCTGGTTAAATATAAGTACTATGGGAATGCAGCCTACCCTCAACTTGTGGAGAATATGTTCCCCTTTTTTCGGTTCTGCTACTGGGAAGTCCTAAACCAAAAGGATAAAAAAGATGGTTCTTTGGCAAAGGACGAAGAGAAAGAGAAGAACAAACCGAGAGAAAAATCTTTTCGACAGGAAGGAATGGGGTTTCTTGATAAATTGTGGCATAAGGTGTCTAAGTTCATTCAAGGGAATAAATATTCGTTGATAGATGATTCAATATCTACTGTGCTTAAACATTCTTTCTGCTTCCCCTTCGAGGATATCCGACGTTTCACCATCAAAATGTTAGAACTATGGTCAGAGATAGGAAAGCTGCCTTCCAAAGATCATTCGTTAATACTGAAGAGGTATCCATACTTAAAGCTGGAATCTCCTGAAGATTATAACATGCTTAACCAACACCTTTCACGGAGCGAGTTCATGGAGGGAGACAAACCAAGTGTGGATGACAAACAAGTCATGGAATTACTAACATGTCGAATGAGACTCGAACATGCACACTATCCAATAGTCATGACCTCAGAGCAACTGGTTGTTTTCGAGGGACCCAGCAAACAGTTGATAATTGGCCCGCCAGGAAGTGGTAAAACAGAGCTATTGAAGTTCAAGGCCCTTGAACTGGATATTGAAATGAAAATTTGCAAGAGAGAGAAGAAGATTATGTACATTCTTGCCAATGGATCTCCCGATTATCCTGACAGACATTCTCTATTCTTTTATCAAATGAAAGAATTTTTCAAAATCTCCTCTTTCGTTGAAGTTATCTCTATTGTACTAGAAGATGAATCAGCTGAAGACACAGAACATACGACATCAGAGATCAGGAAAAAGATTCAAAGTGGCGAGTATGAACATGCCTTTATCGATGAGTACTGGATTGGGTCCAAGCCAACTGAGCACAAGATAATACTAGAGCTTGTTCGCGGGTTACCAGGTTATGTATGGATTAGCTCTATGTTCAACTACCAACCAGAAGCGAAGAAAGTGAAAGCTAATACTCAACCACTTTTAACAGCGCTGCATGAAAATGGTGGAAAAGTTCGTCATATCACTCAAGTCATGAGAGCCACAAACAGTATCATAGAGCTTGAAAGAGATTACAGTAAAGTGTATGCAGATCGATCTTACCCTTATGGAACTGAACAAATCCTTTTTAACTCTAACCAAGGGCAACCCGTGACCTGGGCTGCTGAAAAAAACGTGAACGAGATGTACGACAAATGTGTGGATATTGTTAGCAGGGCCATAACAGATGCCGTAGTTAAAGATGCAGTTAAAAGCGATAAACCTGCTTTTTCCCCTGCAGATATTCTCATTGCGGATTTTGCTATTCGGATGAATGAGTCGCGTCAGCTTAAGCAGTCACTGCTGGATCGTTTAAAGAACAGTCATATTCCTGTTTGGACATTTGAGGAGAGGAGAGAGCAGTTTCTGAGGTGCACAATTATGGGGAAAGTAACCCTACTTCGGTCTGATAAACGAAGTGCCTCTGAATTCATTGACGGTGTTGAATGGCCAATGGTCGTGGTTATCCTGCCTTCTGGCATGGTGCTGAAGACAGCAAAGCTGGCAGATGGAGCAGAGAAGCTCAGGAAATTAGATACTTATATTTCCTTCTTTCGTACGAAAGAGAGGTTGGTCGTGATCTCAGATAAGTGGACAAATAAGGAGGAGTTTTTGAGTGATGTCAAAACTCAAGTCTGATTTATAATTTCGATAATATAACACATTTATATAACTTAATGCAAAAAGCAGCTTTAGCTTAACTCAGTATTGTATAACCTGTTTACGAAAAGGTAAATTTGGCTAGCGCTTGTTTATAACGTTGCTGCCCACTTCACGACTTTGGAGAACTTACACGCCGTGTTACAATTGTTCCAGTTTACGGAAGCGTAAGATAGAACGAAAGTGACTAAGCGAAAGTGACTGATAAAACTGAAACAACAGTAACTATAGGCATGAATTGAGTGTAAACAAGCGTTCCCAAACTAGTCTATTCATTCGATGTTATAGCACGCATAGAACTACATAGAGGCAACCTTGATGCATGAAATTTTCACTATATTAATCATTTATCATAAATTCAACGTAAAGCACATCAGGCAACAAATTTGCAAAAATATGCTTAGTTCTTAGTAAGGTTATTGACCGAAATACACATGTTTCACTGAACCAAAACGTTCAGGAAGACGACACCGTTAATTAAGGAATTTGCCAAGAACCACGATTGCTAGCTTTCTAGGAGAATGTTTGCAGGATGAATTACACGAATTAATGTTTGGCATGCAGATTCACCTTTTTCAGACTTAAAACGGACTATACACGTGTTCGATAAAATATAACAATGCACGAAGCACAACTGAATTTGCGAAGTGCACTGATTCAGAAGTAATAAAACTAATGTTTGCCTGCAGAATCTTCTTGTGTGTTCTCTTACCAGGCTTAAAGCCTAGTAGGCTTAAAACCTGGTTCCGCATGGTCGTAACGATCGTAAAGATTGGATCATGATCTTTCTCATCAGCTGAAATACAACATTTTAAAACTGAAAATACGCGGAGTGATTATAAGTGGAGAATACTTACGAGTTATATGTGGTTAAAGGCCGGTTTCCATTGCAGTCGCTTTGCCCGCGCGGGCGGAACGGGCTTTGAAAATCTGCTCACGCGGGCCTGACGGGCGTCAAAAACAATGGACGCTTCGCCCGCACTATATATAATAGCAGCAAAAGCTATGCTGGGCCTGTCATTATTCATGTGTCTAAATATGACAAATATATAAAATTTATCATTATCAAAACACGTATTATTATACTATTGTATAATACTACCTATAAATTACAGTTTTAAAAAAGTTACATAACCGTGACATAATAGTGTGATATGACGCAATAACAAATCATGTATTTTCCATGCAGTCCGAATAAACCTTAATTGGTCCATTGCATCACCCAAATTTAGTGGAAAATACCTAAATTAAAAACGTTAAAATAACGATAGTAATTCGTTATAAACACAGATTTTAAATGAGAATTTTCCAAAAAAACACCAGATAAAACAGGTTTTGTAAGACATTAAAAACATTGTCTTGAGTTATTCGTGGACGTTGCGCGTGTGAATCTCGAACGTTCTGGCAACAAATCACTGAAGATCTTCAGTTATGTTGCACAGTTTCAATGGATTATCACAATGTTATCAATTACCCTGCTCTCGTACAAAACGTATGTCATGTTTTCGTGTCAAAACATTCTGGAATGTGACTACATTCTTGCCAGTGACTCCTGCTGCTACTGTGGTTAAAATGCAAAGTTATTATTAGCTAATCTCAGTCTGTGATCTCGACACGATTTCTCGTGGACCAATCAGATGGCATTCCCAAGATGTCAATTGCACAACGTTAGGAGGCCTTATATAGTCAAATCCCTGAATGTTTTGACGCCAAATTGATGACTCATATTTCGCGAGAGAGGAACTGATCCACAGTGTACAGTTCCAGAAATGTTATACGCGCTCTAAGAGATCTTGTATGATCAAAGCTTTCATTTGCTATTCATTATCTGTCGGTATCGTTTGAAATTATTTTGGAACAGACATTATGGCAGAAACAACCAGCTCAACTACAGAAGACATCGCCGGTGACTTTATTGTTAAACAAGACGCAGGCCAGGTAAATCACCACTATATTTTTTTTGGTATAGAACAATCAGTGCATGGCCATGGGTAGAACTACGTTTAATAGAAATAGAACCTACAGTAGTATTGTGTATAAGTCAATGTCGAGTAACAGGGTGTAAGAAGGAAATATTTCACAGTTATGATGCAATGACGTGACAAGACCACCTCGATAAAACAGTGATGCAACAGGCTATTGTGATCACATAAACTGCGCTTGTCCAGCTAGCTAAGCGGACTGAAGGAATTCATGTAAGCTCGTTTAACAAAAAAAACTTGAGAATTTCATATTTAACTTTTTCTAAAACTTGCCAACCATGTGTATATGATGCATATTCCTATGGTGCGGAAACTGCGTGAAAAGTGTTTCCCAATTAATTTCCTACAAATTTTCAAGGAAATTGGCAAACCAATTTTTGCTGCAATTGGAACCCTAATTCATGATATAACAGACATTGGGGGTGCTTCTCATAGCATCAAAGTACAGTGTGTTGAGCACAAATTTCAAAACCGTGGGTAGGAATAATTTACCAGTGCTAGTTATGAAAATAACTCGGCTGACGTTCTCGAATCTCTCAGTTGGAAAACTTTGCCAACTTTTAGAGAAAATACAAAAAATAAACCAGTATTTGTGAAGAAAAGTCTTACTAGCTTATACACTGCTCCAAACTCGGAGTAGCTAACTAGGAGAAGCTCTTTTGATGGTAAATTGTAATCATAGAAATAGTAACATCGATTCCTTCTCTCCTAAATTCTCCTGAAGGGGTTTCCTGAAAAAGTGCCTAAACTTTGGAAAAGTTTTCCTTTGAAAGCTAAACTGGCGCAATCAATATATAGAGAATAATACATGGGAGCGCGGAAATACCAGATTTATTTCGAGTGTTGAACATAATATCTCACGAGTGAGCGCAGCGAACGAGTGAGATATCATGATCAACACGAGAAATAAATCTGGTATTTCCAAGCATCCATGTATTTTTCTGTTTATTATATAAACAAAATTCAGTGAAAAACAATAAAACGTCCGTGGCAATGCGTTTTACAACAAATGATATTTTCACACGTAAAAATATCGTATTTGTTACGTGTGTTTAAATACGATCTTTCTCAGTGGCCCAAAACTCTATATAACACTTATGTTTATATAATAAAGTATTTTATTATCTAATACTTCAATAATAATCCAGTATCGAATCTTGAATAGAGTATACATGCATTTGTAGTCTTGTAGATGGATGTGTCGTTGTTTTTTTCATTTATTTATTTACTTGAATGACCATGCATGCATCCAAGTTATTAAGCCGCCTGAAATCAAACACCTCCATATATAAGGCCCACTTTCTATAGGCCATTTCAGATAAAAAAAAAACCATCTTAAAATACGCCATGCAATGCATGCATGGGCTAATACATGCATAGAGAGGCGCAGAGAGGGAATTTGACATGTTTGCAGTTGTTTATGAATACAGAGGATGACACAAACTATACTGACAATGTCAATGTATATTCCCCTTCCTCTGTATATATATCAGCTAAGTCCCTAGCCCCTACATTTGACGAGATAAATGAAACGGAAGAAGACGAGTTTCAGAGTGCTGTTATTTATATGAAGATAAACGCGCTATATAGCTGATAAAGTACTGGCTACTGCATATTTGCATGGTGCTGTCATGATTAGTTAAATTATAAAATGTCCACACTGGCCTGAAAATGGCAACTTTCGTGGTACCATATACCTGTGCAGCTGTATGCATATTTTGATAGCTATATGGGGTAAAATATATATACTGAAAACAAAAGACCACCAATAGTGATTTAAATGACTATATATAAATTGTGTAGTGATGAAATTTTTTTTGGCATTTTTCAACAACTGCATGGTACCGGACATATCTTTAAAGACAATGTCTTGAGTTATTCGTGGACGTTGCGCGTGTGCATCTCGAACGTTCTGGCAACAAATCACTGAAAATCTTCACTTATGTTGCAGTTTCAATAGATCGATTATCATAATCTGGAATGTGACTAGATTCTTGCCAGTGACTCCTGCTGCTACTGCGGTTAAAATGCAAAGTTATTATTAGCTAATCTCAGCCTGTGATCTCGACACGATTTCTCATGGACCAATCAGATGGCATTCCTAAGATGTCAATTGCACAACGTTAGGAGGCGTTATATAGTCAAATCCCTGAATGTTTTGACGCCAAATTGATGACTCATATTTCGCGAGAGAGGAACTGATCAACAGTGTACAGTTCCAGAAATGTTATACGCGCTCTAAGAGATCTTGAATGATCAAAGCTTTTCATGTGCTATTCATTATCTGTCGGTATCGTTTGAAATTATTTTGGCTCAGGCATTATCGCAGAAACATTCAGCTCAACTACAGAAGACGTTGTCGCCGGTGACTTTATATGTGCATGGGTAGAAGCACGTTTAATAGAAGTAGAACTTACAGTAGCATTGTGTATAAGTTAATGGCGAGTAAAAGGGTGTAAGAAGGAAATATTTCACAGTTATGATGCAATATTATGACGTAGACCAGATCACCTCGATAAAACGAGGTGACTTTTAAACTATGACTTCATGCAACAGGCTCAGGCTATTGTGATCACATAAACTGCGCTGTAGTCCAGCTAAGCGGACTGAAGTAATTCAAGTAAGCTCGTTCAACAAAAAACTCATATTTATATTTAACTTTTTCTAAGGACTTGCCAACTATGTGTATATGATGCATATTCCTATGTTGTGGAAACGGCTCCGTGAAAAGTTTTTCGAAATTAATTTCCTTCAAATTTTCAAGGAAATTGGCAAACCGATTTTTCCTGTAATTGGAACCCTAATTCATGGTATTATAACTGCCAGACATTGGGGGTGCTTCTCATAGCATCAAAGTGCAGTGTATTACGTACAAATTTCAAAATCGTGCGGTATAGGAATAATTACCAGTGCTAGCTATGAAATAACTCGGCTGACGTTCTTGAACCTCTCAGTTGGAAAACTTTGCCAACTTTAGAGAAAATACAAAAAATAAACCAGTATTTGTACAAAAGTCTTAATTACTAACTTGTACACTGCTCCAAACTCGAAGGAGTAGCTAACTGGTTAGCACTATTTTCCATCCAGCAAACCGCTCTATATATCGATTTTCTAAAGTCTTTCTTTTTGGATTTATTTAGTAATTCAGTTAGGGTTAGAGTTAGGGTTGCGGTTAGGGGTTAGAGTAGGGGTACGGTTTGGGTTAGTTACATAGCCATTTTAACACCTCTCAGTTCCATCTTCCGAAAATTATGTCACGTCAGTTTACTGGATGGAAAATAGTGCTAACCTAGCTAACTAGGAGAAGCTCTTTTGATGCTAGATTATAATTTTAGACTAATAGTATAACATCGATTCAGCTCTCCTAAGTTCTCCTGAAGGGATTTCCTGAAAAAGTTTAAAGTATAGCGTGCCTATTCACTGCCTAAACTTTGGAATTGTCTTTCTTCGAAAGCTAAACTGCATGGCGCAATCAATATAGTATTTTAGTATCTAATAGTTTAATAATAGTCCAGTACGAATAATGGAGTACACTTGTAGATGGGAAGGAACTCTTCATTATTGAATCGAGTGAGATATGCCAACAAAATCTCGATATATTTACCCATAACCTAAACATGGCAGTACCCATATATATATACATGCTCTATTTACCCGCAGTCAATATGGTATTTTAGTATCTAATAATTTAATAATAGTCCGGTATCGAATAATAGAGTACACATGCAGTAGATGGGATTTTAGAGAGCTTTTCCCCATTTATTTATTTGTATTATAGATTTATAGTTCTTAAAGTGATGTTATAGATATATATGTATACGACAATAAACGCGCTAGTTGATAAAGTATACTGCATATTTGGTGCATGCCATGCAGACATCATGTGGATTTAGGTAAAAATAGTGCTACGATTAATTAAAAAAACCCACTATATCTGTATGGATATTATAATACTGAGGTATGGGGTAAAATATATATTGAAAACAAAGACCTGAGACGACCATGCATGCAATACTGCATGAACTTTACATGACTATATTTCATATGCATACAAAGCAAAGATGTTGTCTATATGACGTATAGTCAATAGCAATTTGAGCATCCTTTCGAACACATGCATTCGAATATGTATCGTAAAATGAAGCGAGCCAGTGAGCACTCATTTACTAAGGCATTCCAAGCTTTCATAATCTAAATTCTGAAAGCACAGCAAGAACGCAAATGAGTTACTATGTACTGAAACGGGTTGTTTAATTAAAAACACAAAGGTAAAAGGTAACACTATAGTTAACGTTCACTGCCCGTTACAGTTAAAACCTTAATATAAACTGCGATTAGTTAACTATACACGACTTAACTGCGTTGCACGAAACGTATAGTTAGCAGGGCGCCTGTCTATATATAGAACAGCAATGTAGCGGCTATTATTACAGGTATAGTGGGCGTTCTTCTAATAATCTTAGCACTCTTTTATATCTACCCACATGGTGTCTTATCATATATCAAATAATAATTTGTCTCTTTAAATTAACTTCAGTATATAGCATCATTAATAATTCCTCAACTTTTCCCAATTTACATTTCCCCTAATTCTTACTGAAAGTGAATGTATATAATTGAGCCAATTTTATTTGTATTTTGTTTTTGTAATAAATTCATTGAAGAACAGGATATATTCTCGAAAGATATTCTCGTTATTTCCTTGTTTATTTGAAAGAAAAGAAGTGGGTGGGGGTCTGGCTTTACAGTTAGCTAGAACGCAATATCAAAGCTACCAGTTTCGTTGGTGACCTGCCCCAAACTGTTAGTGAGCTATTTTTGTATAAGTTTGTTTTTCGTAACCAACATGCAGTAACGTTAACAAGGCAAGATATCCAGGTGATAGTTCTTCCTGCTGAGGTTTAACTGTTTCTCGCATGTTCATAGCGCTCAAAGTTGCTTTAGAACTTGTTATGCGAATTCATAGGCGTGGCCATTTTATGCGATTTCAGAGCCAATGAAAACATTTTCACTGTAGCGGAAATTCCAGTCAAATGTATAGCGAAATCAACAGATTCAAAAAGTCGTTATTTGCACCCTGGAATTTCCAAACATCATTAAATTTTTTTGGTATTCTGTGTTTGCAATGACGTAATTTTGGGATTTTAGTTTAGAGACAGTTTAAGACTCAAAAGATGAATTACCGTTCAGTTTTTCTTGCTATACAACCATTCTGATAGGAGAAAATCGTCAACTTGCAAACGAGAATAGAATAATTTGAGTAGGAAGATTTCAATTCTGAGGTCCATATTTGGCAAAGATCTTTAAATAGTGAGATAAAAATTGTGACGTCAACTCGGATGGTTAACTATCAGTTGTAGTGCTATACACGTCTAAAAGTGGCTACAAGTACCTTTTGTTATATAACTGGTGCTCAAACTAAACGTGATTGGCTTATTTGGGGTCATGTGTTACTGACCTCGTGACAAGTATTATAGTGCATTACTGTCATTGTATAGATGGCTCAAACCAAGACCATTGCTCAAGTGTTTCTGCACAATCGATTTCCCAAATGGAAGGACGACAATAAAACCTACATGATTCCTCCGATCTTTCACGCAAAGCAAAGCCGTCACCAGATTGGCATCACGCAGCCTGTGCCCTATTCTTATCCAGAGGACAACAGTAAAAGTATCATCTACAATCTCTTGAGGGAGCTTGGAGACATCGAAAGAATGGGTATGTTTGTTTTTTATCATTTTGCGTTAAACGACATAGGACAATGGAACAAGAAATGCAAAAACAAAGAATACCTGGCACCTGAATTAGCATTGAAGACAGGGGAGTGCGATTTCATCATTTTCCACCACCAGCTTGGTATAATATCGCTTCAAGTGTATAATTCTTGGTACGTTCGGGATAAAACCATAGAACTCATCAAGAAGTTTTCGGAGGTATCCGAGGCAGAAGATTATTTCTCTGTCCCATACAAGAAAGTTATTGCTTTACCATCCATCAAGAAAGCTGATTTTAATCGAGCCACTTTCCCAAGCCTGAAAGATGACACATTGTTCCTATTTGAAGACGACTCTCAAGACATTTCTTCATTTCAGAAATGGTGGAATGACGCAATCGAAAGCCCAGCCACGATTCCAATGTCAGCAGAAACCTCACAAGCCTACGAGCAAGCCTTATCATATACCTTGATGATTCAGCATCTGGGCCCTGTGACGGAAAGTGAATGTATAAAAGTAATCCACGAATCTCTGGATAACAATACGTACCATGGAAAAGCGGCCTATCCCCAAGTTATGGAGAATAAGTTCCCCCATTTCTTGTCCTGGTGCAGAAATGTCCTCAGTGGGAGGGCCGATGGAAGGAATTCTGTTTTGGAAAAAAAGATACAGCAATCTTTTATGAAGAAGCACAAGCTGAGTGAAAAACATCTTCGAGGAAATAAAGGAATGACGCTTCTTAACGAATTGTTGAAAAACAGCAAGTATATTGATGGAGATGAACAGTCGTCGACAGACGATGCAATATCCGCTGTATTTGAAGATTCTTATTGCCTCTTCTTCAAGCACATTCTAGACTACATTAACAAGATGCGAAAAGTACGATTGGAGATCGAAGAGAAGCATACCAAAGAAGAAGAAGCACTGAAGAAGTATCCATTCCTAAAGCTGAAATCTCCTAAGGATTTCAACATGCTTGACAGACACCTCGCAAGATCACCTTTCATAGATGGAGACGAACCGAGTGAAGTTGACAAACAAGTCTTGGAATCACTAACATGTCGAATGCGACTCAAACATGCTTGCCATCCAATAGTTATGACCTCAGAGCAACTTGTTGTTTTCGAAGGACCCAGCAAACAGTTGATAATTGGCCCACCAGGAAGTGGTAAAACAGAATTAATGAAGTCCAAAGCCCTCGAACTGGGTATTGATATGAAAATATGCAAGAGTGAGAAGAAGATTATGTACATTCTTGCCAATGGATCTCCTGATTATCATGACAGAAATTCTCTATTATTTTACGACATCAAAGAGTTTTTCACTAAAAAGTCCCCTCTTGTTGAGGTTATCTCTATTGTACTAGAAGAAGAATCAGCTGAAGACACAGAACATACAACATCAGAGATCAGGAAAAAGATTCAAAGTGGCGAGTATGAACATGCCTTTATCGATGAGTATTGGATTGGGTCCAAGCCCACTGAGCACAAGATAATACTAGAGCTTGTTCGTGGATTACCAGGTTATGTATGGATTAGTTCTGTGTTTAACTACCGCCCAGAAGCGAAGAAAGTGAAAGCTAATACTCAGCCACTTTTAACAGCGCTGCATGAAAATGGTGGAGAGGTTCGCCATATCACTCAAGTCACGAGAGCCACGAACAGTATCATAGAGCTTGAAAGAGATTACAGTAAGGTGTACGCAGATCGATCTTACCCTTATGGAACTGAACGGATCCTTGGTCATTCTTACGAAGGGCTACCTGTCACCTGGGCTGTTGAAAAAGCCGTGAGCGAGATGTACGACAAATGTGTGGATATTGTTAGCAGTGCCATAACTGACGTCATCCCCCTGGATATACTTAAAAGAGATAAGATTACTCTAGACCATGCAGATGTCCTCATTGTGGATTTTGCTATTCGGATGAACGAGTCACGTCAGCTGGAGCAGTCACTACTGGATCGCTTAACCAACCGTCGTCATGTTCCTGTTTGGACATTTGATGAAAGTCGAGAGCGAAGCGTTGAGTCGAAAACGGGGAAAGTGACTCTACTGCAGTCTGTCACACATAGTGCCTCCAAATTCATTGATGGTGTTGAACGGTCAATGGTCGTGGTCATTCTGCCTTCTGGTATGGTACTGAAAACAGCAAAGCTGGCGGATGGAGCAAAGGAGCTCCGGAAGTTAGATCCTTATATTTCCTTCTTTCGTACGACGGTTAAGTTGGTCGTGATCTCAGATAAGTGGACAAGTAAGGAGGAGTTTTTAAGTGATGTCAAAGTTCATATGTAATTTATTTTACAATTGTATGGCTTTATTCGAGAAAATGTACTGAACATCAGTGACCGCCAAATTTCTATATACACTTAGCTAATATTTAGTAAGGCGAATCTCGCCAATATAATCTGTTAAGCATAGATAAGTTAAACATGTAGTCTAACAAAGAACTTTGAGGAACAGCGTATGCCTTGCAGGACAGTCGGGCAATATATATTTGTTTTTTTAGAACCACTGAGTATTTTAATAAAATACAAAACAAGTGAAACTCCAAAAATCGATAACATTTTTATTTATCTACGTTTCGACTATATTTCAGTCATCATCAGGATAAACTCATATTTATCAGGTTTATCAGTTTTTTTTTTATTTATCAGGTTTATCCTGATGATGACTGAAATATAGTCGAAACGTAGATAAATAAAAATGTTATCGATTTTTGGAGTTTCACTTGTTTTGTATATTATATATTTGTTTCTTTCGTACAATAGTGAAGTTACGTTAGTCGGAGAATAACGAGAAGTTTTTGAGTGATGTCAAAACTCAACTCTGATCTAGGATATTCTCGTTTTTTCCTTGCTTATTTGAAAGAAAAGAAGTGGGTGGGGGTCTGTCTTTACAGTTAGCTAGAACGCAATATCAATGCTATCAGTTTCGTTGGTGACCTGCCCCAAGCTGTTAATGAGCTATTTTTGTACACTATAAGTTTGTTTTTCGCAACCAAAATGCAGTAATGTTAACAAGGCAAGGTTCCCAGGTGATAGTTCTACCTGCTGAGGTTTAACTGTTTCTCAGTTATTTCATATTTCTTCCATATAGCGCGTACAAAATATACCCTGACATATAATAGTTTTGTTTGTGGAAACACCACGTAAATTTATTACTGCAAAGCTTTCTATCCGTAAGCTCGGATCTTCATCAGTGCTAATAATATGTGACTTGTTCAATTCACACGCCCCTTTTTATATACAAAAGTGTCGTGATCTGTTGCCTCGCGTCATTTGAAATTTAATTACACGGTACATCAACCACGTCATTCCAAACGTAGTGAAGTGATTCTAATTAACGCGCGCGCATCCAAGACAAGAGAAATAAATTTTGCACATTAAAGATAGCACGCCACGTACTATCTAGTGGCTTACCCTCTCGATCTATAGTATTGTGCTTCTCAATTTCAATTGACTCTCTCATTTTGCGAGAGAACTTATGACTATCAATCGCCAAAATGGCTGCTTTGTCCCATTGTATACGATCCACA